>CM076575.1:764024985-764227258 GCA_034641835.2 Pinus albicaulis | reverse complement strand
GAGGGTTCATCTGAATCTTCAGATGTACTGCTGTCTTGTTGAGCATAGAAGGATTTTCTGTTGAATTTCTTTCCTTTCTGCCAGTTCTTTGATGTGTTTTTCTCTGATTCTTGAGCTTGATTTCTTACTTTCTTGTGAGGACACTTAGCAGCATAGTGTCCCACTCTTCCACAGTTAAAGAATTTGAAGGGGAGTTTACCTTTGTATTTACCTGAGCCTCTATCCAATTTCTTGACAAACTTTGCCTCTTCTTCATCCGAGCAAGAGCATATGTCTCCCTCTTCTCCTTTCTTCTTTTCTGTTTTAAAGGTTTCTTCCCTCGTACTTGGATTTTTCTGTGGGAGCCTCATTTCATAGGTTGTTAGATTTCCAAGTAGCTGGTTCATGGTCAAGGTCTCCCAGTCAGTTGTTTCTTCTATTGCAGACACTTTTGGATTAAACCTGGATGGAAGAGATCTTAGAATCTTTTGCACAATTATACTTTCTGGCATTTTTTCTCCAAGAGCTTTCATATTGTTAATAATTTCTGCAGCGTTTAGGAAGAAACTGGAAATTTCTTCATCATCATTCATTTTTAAGTTTTCAAATCGGGCTCTATATACTTGAAGTTTGGCAGTTTTTACTTTCTGGTCTCCCTCATGTATGTTCTCAAGATTATCCCATATTTCTTTGGCAGTGTCTTTGTGCATTACTTTAATAAACTCTGCTTCACATAATCCATTCAGGATGGCATTCATGGCTTTTGCATTAGCCACAAAATCTTGTTTTGAGTCTTTTTCTATGTCAGTTGCCTTCGGGGCATATCCTAATTCCACAGCAGCCCAGAATTCTATTCCTAGAGACATTATGTATGTCCTCATTCTGATTTTCTAGAAAGCATAATTTTCACCAGTGAAGAAAGGGGCTTTATTGGTTGAGCATCCTTCTTTACAAGCCATCTTGGGAACCTAGGATCTCCTTTCAGTTGTTAGACCTGTACAAATGAACCTGCTCCGATACCAATTGTTGAACCTTTAGTTAAACTGAGAGGGTGGGGTGAATCAGTTTAACACATTCCTGATCTTTTAGAACTTTTCATTTAACTTAATTACACCTTCATTTCACATCCAATTTAATGTGTGAGTAGTCTTAAAATATAAGCAGCAAGTGTTAGTATAATATAGCAGCAGACTTAATATGAGAGTAGCAGATATTAAGCAGATGATACATATCAGATCAATACATACATATCATGCACAGAGACACCAGATATAAGTGGAAACCCATAAAGGGAGAAAACCACATCTTATTATTGTTGTGATGCAAAGGCAATCTCCAACTCCCTCTCACCACTGTTTTTCTGCAGGAACCAACCTACAAGAGGCTCCAACCTCTATTCTGCAAGCTACAACTTGCAAGGAAGCACCAACTCCCTTCAATTTTCTGCAGGCACCAACCTACAGGAGGCTTCAACCTCAGTCAGCTACAACTGACAGCTATCAAGCTGCAACTTGATAGGGAAGCTCCAACTTCCTCAATTTATCAAACTGAATGTTTGCTGATTTACCTCAGATATCATTTCTGTTCTGTAGCTTCTCTTTCTTCTCTTCTTTTCTTGGTCTTCTCTTCTATACTCTGCCTTCTCTATATTTTCTCTCTCTCGCTCTCCCATTTTGAGCTTATCAAATTGATATTATATATATAAATTCTCACATGAATGTTTGTATTTCACAAGGAATTTGAAGTGAACAGTCATGACTCTTTGGCTTCTATCTTCTTATTCCTTTTTCAACTCAATTTTAGAATTACTACAATATGTACAAGTTTCATGCTACAGTGGGATTTTGTCTTTTCCTTAGGATACTTGCCTTTGCATCACAAACAATAAAAAATAATTACATCATTTACATTCACATTCTAAATTACATATTTCAATATCACTCAGCTCCTCTTCTGAACTTTGGCTTACTGGATTTTGTCTTTTTCTACTGCTGTTAAGAAACTGTTCTGCATCATCTTTGTTTACTGTCATCTGTACATTTCACCTGTTCACTGCTCTTCTGAATCCTTGTATTTTTCTTGTTCATTCCAGTTATATAACAGTTGTATGTACAGCTGTCTTTTAGTCAAACTTAAATATAACTCTGCGTTTTTATAAACCCTTTTTAATCACACGGATATATCAGTGCTCCCAATCTTTACCATATGCCATCAACTGTATAATCTTTTGTTTCATTTTACAGGAAACACTTTGCCTTATTAACAAAACAAATATCTGCTCCCACTTTTTAATTGCATTCAAAGTTTAGTGTCCAACAATTTTCTCATCCGACAATCTCTTATATGTACATATGCGCTAACTTCGCATTGTAACCCTCATACGCAACATAATAGTTGACTATTGAACCATATTATTTAATTCTTGTTGGAATGTAATTTCCAACTGCGCAATCAGCAGAACGATGAACAGGTTGATGGCGCAGAGTTTAAACCGACAGCATGTTAACGGAGATCGACGAAGTACGGGAGGTCGAACAACGTGGAGGTTAACGGGAAGGCACCCCCCATAGTTGACTGGCCGATCTGGGTTTGACCGCCGATCAACGGCTGTGGTTTACTATGAGGCCTCACCCCAATTGATGCGTACGGGCAAATGGCAGCCCCTGTAACCACCAGGTAGTGGTGGCTCCACCCACATGCACCACCGTCGCTCCACCAATGCACCACCGCTAGCTTAACTTCTGGGCTCTTCTATTAAACCTCGTGCAAGTCCTGCAAACGATCGACGTTGGATGTCGAGTCTCCAAATAAATGGCATATGTTAATTTCGCTCCACGTCTTCAGTCGACGTATAACGCGCAAAGGCGCACTTTAAAAAATGGTTTTGAAATGTGGGTCAGGACACGTGTCGATTCCTGTATGGAATCGCTCCTCCTCCGGGCAATACCACCTATGGTCGATAGGCGGTGCGGAGAATACCACTTCCATCCTTTACTATTCACCAAACCACATTTACTATTCACCGGTCATGGTTATGCTTCCTCCAGGTTCCGTATTCGTCCTTTTACTCCAGTTTCCGCCCGTTATATATGAAAAAGTTCTTTTCATTTATTTAATCTGACCCATGGTTCTAGCCTACGCTCCAGGTTCCGGTCCACATTTGTTATTTATCAAAACGTTCACTGTTCAATGTATTTTTATTAGTCGACTCCGCTCCATTCAATTATATATATATATATATATATATATATATATATATATATATATATATATATATATATATATGGTCAACTATGGTTCCACTCCTATTCACGCTGGTTCTTCGGTGTATGCACATATATAGACCATATATATATAACACACCTACCATATATATAATTCACAATTCTACCATATCAATTGAATACAAGTGCTCCGTTAAAACTTATGTTATGTGTAACGCCCAGCTGTATAAAAGAATCTCGGAATTTATCTATATATGTACATATTTTTGAAATAACAACGGTTTCTCTGCAATGACATCTGTGGCTCTGCCTCTGTCACTTCTGTCACTCTACCTCTGCCTCTATTGTTGTGATAACAGCTCTGTCTCCGTATTTGCTTCCTCTGTCTCTGCCTTTCTCTTCATTTCCTCTTTGCTCCATTGTCTGTCTTAGTCTCCTTGTAATTTCTCCTGTTTCTGCATCTGCTACCTCCTTTGCCATCAATGACAATATTTCCAACATCGCCTTCTTGGCTGTTCCGTGAAGTTAGCTCTCTGATGAGCTTTTCTTGCTCCTCACTGGCTAATGAAAATCTGTCATTCTGGCTTCTTAATTTAGCCATTTCTCGTTGCAACCTGTGCAACATAGCCATCACCGGAGTGTTGGGATCCGGTGTATTATCTTCATCACGCAGATCGACATAAATTTCCTCACTTCCTGCCATTCCAACACCACTGTACACTACACAACACAAATCAGTAAAAATAAAATATTTTTTTTTCCACAGAAATTAATTTATACAGTGAACACACAGCAACAGTGAGCACAATGACAACAGCCTAGTTTTATATAACTTGGGCTCCGATACCATTTGTAACGTCTCTTCCTTATACCCATGAATTTTTTTTCTTTTTCTTATTCCACTTTCGAACTTCGTCACATAGAACCTGGTGTGGAGTAGAGCTACTAATCCTTTTATTACTCTTCGGGTGTAGTTTGCTGCTAGTTTCCACTAGTGATTGTGGCTGATGGTATTTTCCCTTACTCTTCACCATCTCTATTAATTTTTACATATGTATTTTACTACTTCTATAGTAGGGTTGCCTTTATTTCCATATTTATCTATTTAGGCATATGGTAATTTATACCTATGCTCTAACACATTTATATGGTTCTTACTTGACAACTTTATCACAATATTTTGCACACCATTGTAGATTTATTAACTCTAAGGTTCGATTCACATAGCATTACATAGCATTCGATGGGTTTGGTTTTTGTCTTGATGTAATCCCATTCCTTGTCACCTCACCATAGAATTTTGAACCCTTCACGGTCAATCATATGTTAAGGATACGAATTAATTGTGAGTGTGACTCTCTCCTCGTTTTATGCTTTACGTATATCATTCTGACGAAAAGTACTGTGGAGATAAGCGTATGAATTTTTCATTTCATTCAATGTGTATCGCTGACATGGTTGCTAACGTGTATGGCCACGTTACCGATGCGATCCTCCCCATCGCACTCTTCGTGACAACTTGTTGAATTTTCATTTCAATTGTTCCGCATACGTCCATGCTGGAGGTTGTATGTATATATATATATATATATAGTCTTGGTAAGATGCCACGTAATATGCGACGCCTGCATATATCTTAATACGCCTGACATATAAAAATTTGATGGTACATTGGCGTGGTTCTCGTAGATAGACATTTACGTTTGGATTTAATGTGTATTAACTTCCAATTCCCCAACTCGATCCGTGGCTTCACCATGGATTCAACGCCATGTGGACGGTGAAGATTCATCCTGATTGTTAGGGTTTCATTGATCTTGGCGTGGACATTGGTATAAATTCTTTAAGTTATTTTCTGAGTCGGTTCTTTTCCCTTTACACTTGCTCGAATTTCCTCTCAATGGCGAAACTCTGCGCCTTGGAGAATTGAGCGTAGCTACATCCCACCTTCAGTGTATCCATGTACTTCGTATGGTAACTCAGGTATGATAATTCCAGCGCAGCTCTAATTCTTCTTGTGAAACTCTCGCTCTGTGCTTACAGTTTAATATGGATTTCTCTTTCCTTAGAGATTCGCTCGGTGACTCGAGCGAGAGCTGAGGTTTTTGACTACGATGAATTCTTTCCCATCGTTTTGCTTTCAGTTGCTTCAGTTAGTTTAATTTCTAGCAAAGAAATCGTTTCTCTATTCGAGTGTTTCGATTTGTTTGTGTTAAGTCCACATTTCTTATGCTTCCTTGTTTGTCTTATTAAGATCGAAACTGGGAACTAATACTCTTATTATTTTGGATGGAAGTTTACCCTCTCCTCTACGTCCTTCGAGGGTTTTCTCCGAGGTCATTCGTATGGCGATAGATGGGTTCTACTCTTCTCAGCATTCTTCTTCAATCCTTCCCCTGGCCTATGTAAGTATCAAATTCAATTATTCGTTCACAGAAGCAGTGGCTTCGTTATTCCATATTGAACGCCTACCCTCCAAATTTGTGTTTATTTATGACCTGCTCCTATTCATACGACAAGTCGTTGAAGGAACAAGGTTCTCCCTCACTAGGTAACTATTTATTCCACAGTTATCATTTCATTCTTGATAGCATTCTTCTTGAGAACTTCCCGAATCGTATTCTTATTGTTGATTTTTCTCTTACAGGTATTTCTGAATACTGCCTTCCTTTCCCTTGAACCATGAAAGGCGTGGTTTCATTCGGCATTAATGTTAACACTCTTGTCTTTTTCAGGTCGGTATTCATCGAACTCTGGTTGGAAGAAGCCACTTCTCATTACATTGTTCTATCAAAATTTATTCCGACAGTTTAACATTTTTGTTGAGGAAATTGTATAACTGTGACTATTAATAAATTTTAGTTCAGGCGCTGAATATTCCTTTATCTCAATTTCTGGAACATTATGGTCGCACTATACTATCCTAATTTCACAGTGGACTGTAACGTTTGAATTCTATTTATATATCTCTGTACAGGAATTGTCTGTTTCTTGCCTTCTAGTAATAAGGACAACTCAATGATATGTATTCCGTCTCAACTGTCTTTTTGTTTATTTTTCACATGATAGAAAATTTGACTATAAGTCTTATTATGTCAACATTTATCAAGTTGAAATCTCTCAGTAAAGAAGAATTTCCTATTGGCAGTAAAAGTGGGTTCTATGACTCCAACAGTGAACTCACATCGTTTTTCTTAGCTTGGGTTCCATTGTAATAGTTACTTACGGCATTTCCTGCAATTACATATATTCAAATTTTTTCGTATTTATTTTCAGTAATACTTTCAAGCTATGCATTTTTTAGACTCTACTTATAACCATAGTAACACTTTGATGAAGAGTTTAACTGTTCTATTTCATAGTGAAATTCAGTTGCATGCATTATGTAGAAATTCACATATTATTCTAACTCTAGAGTAATCATTCTAATTGGACTATTCTAGTACAAGGAATGTTAGTTACCCAGTAGATAGGTATATGTTTCTCATACTACAACTAGTTACAAATTTTCCAATAATAGTTAGCTACATCTCTTCAGTTTTTTTTTTTTTTGAATTGTATAAAGCATTAAAATCTATGCTCTTTCAAGTCTGTCCCTTACTATAGTAAGCAGCTTATAGATAATTCTCAAATGACATTTGTTTACTTGTTTAGCAACATCTCTTGTCATGTTTCTTGAATACCTACATATTGATGTGTTAATATATATATATATATATATAGGAGAGACATTTGCATGTATAGTATCAACTATACACTCCTACATTCATTCCATATTATAGAATAAATTTGTACAGCTAAACATGCACTGCTATTTTGTAGTTCCACATGTCGGTAATTTTCTTAGCAATTCTGACAGATGTGTATATATAGATCTGCCCTATATGTAATTAATTTCTCCTACTCACAGTATTCTGAGTTTTACAACTATTCACTGAATTAATCCTATTTACAGAGAAACATATTAAAGTTACATAAACGCCCTTTATGAGATAAAAAAATCTCCAGGTTTAAACTAGAACTGGTTTAGAGATTCTGGCAGATTTGTCCTTATTTTTATGGTTCCTACAACTATACAGAACTAAAAGAGTTTAATTACTCTACTATTCTATAAATTTATGGAACACCAGCACAAAATAAACCATTTAACTAGTGTGCAGCTATAATCATCAACTTGTACACCTAATAACAATTAGTTTTAATCATCCATAATACTGTGAACATACCACTTGGGAAATTGACCAGTCCTCCCAACCATAGAATTCCTCTATCTCCAGAACTCACCCCCGAGCTGAAACCACCTCCAGAACAGACCAGCCTCTAATCTGTTTAGGAGTAGCTTATTTAAGTTGTTGTTCCCCAAAGCCTATTTCTAATTCTGCGTCCATAATATCAGGATGCTTTTCTTCCTGTTTGCCTAGGCTTCCCATTTTAGGGATATTTTTAAAGCTGCTTTATGCTTTTCCCAACTTTTTACCTCTTCCCAACTACTCTCCACATCATTGGGGAAACTATATTTTCCTCAAAATCTAATTTAGAAATTCTTTCAAGGATTTTTGAAAGATTGTGGGGAAAGTATTTGCCTTTATCCATCCTCATGGATTTAGCAAGTGATCTCATAATTCTCATTTTGGTCAATCTGGACAAAACTATTTTATTCATTTTCTCAAATTAAATATTTAATTACATCCACAATATGCTTGTCCTTTGGGGTCCACTCCCCTTAGGATTAAAGTTCAAATGTCTAGTTTTGAAATTCAAACACATAAACTAGGGGTGTTACAATAGTTCAGGGCATTATAAAAGAGAATGAAGATGAGGGGGGCATCTATTCAAGGGTGAAAACTTCAAATATCCTTTAATAATTCTTTTTTGATGTTTCAATACAAGCCAAAAATTTCTTCAATAGGTTGTTCCATTAGGTATTCAACAATGTCTTCTAGATCTTTAATCATGATTGTGGACACAAGGAATGATTACTACTAGCTCATGTTAAGTAGATACTATGATCACACTAGCTTAGAGAACCAAGGAGCTTAGCATGTAATTGATTAGGGAAAATGGTACATATCAGTTACTCTCTATGGAAACCATTGTCTTTATCTAGATAGAAGCTTACATATAATGAAGATAGGCTATGTGTTCAAGCTATCAATACCTTATCAAGAGATCATTATGACGCTTACTTATTATGGAAACATCTATCCAAATTGTGTGCAATATGTATGTCTTCTAGATCTTTAATCATGATTGTCCACACAAGGAATGATTACTACTAGCTCATGTTAAGTAGATACTATGATCACACTAGCTTAGAGAGCCAAGGAGCTTAGCATGTAATTGATTAGGGAAAATGGTACATATCAGTTACTCTCTATGGAAACCATTGTCTTTAGCTAGATATGAGCTTAAATCTAATGAAGATAGGCTATGTGTTCAAGCTATCAATACCTTATCAAGAGCTCGTTATGATGCTTACTTATTATGGAAAAATCTATCCAATCTGTGTGCAATATGTATCCCAGTAATCAGTCATGTTCAACAAAGCTGGATACCTGATTGGTTATGGAATACGATACCGATAGAGTGAATCTCACCGATTTGTAAGCTTAATCTAATCTAAGTGATTAGGGAAAAATGAAAACCCTGTTCATTGCTATACAAGTAATTTTAAATTTTATGTATAAGTGTGTTGAGTACATGTAACTAATTATGGAAACAACGTATACAGCTAGTGTTACAACAGAACTAGTAAACTTAATCATACAGGAAACATAGAACCATTACCATTGTTACTTAGATTAGGTGATCTTAACTTAGATTGTTACATAGAACCATTACCATTGTTACTTATTATGGAAACATCTATCCAATTTGTGTGCAATATGTATCCTAGTAATTAGTCATGTTCAATAAAGCTGGATACATGATTGGTTATGGAATATGATACTGATACAAGTGAATCTCATTGATATGTAAGCTTAATCTGCTCTAAGTGATTAAGGAAAACTGAAAACCCTGTTCATTTCTATACAGGTAATGTTCAATCTTATGTAGAAGTGTGATGAGTACATGTAACTGATTATGGAAACAACATATACAACTAGTGTTACAATAGAACCAGTAAGCTTAATCATACAGGAAACATAGAACAATTACTATTGTTACTTAGATTAGGTGAATAGAGTAATTGAACAAAAATCATAAGTACTCATAGTAATTACAGTGTAACAATTAGGCTAATTTCTATCTTGCTCTCTGACCTTGCTGATCTGGTTGGTTGGAATAGTGGTTAATTTTATAATTTTGCAGAGAACAGAGAGAGAAAATACCATAAGTACTCGTAGTAATTATAGTGTAACAGTTAGGCTAATTGCTATCTTTCTCTTTGACCTTACTGATATGGTCGGTTGAAATAGTGGTTACTTTTATAATTTTGTATAGAACAGAGATTTGATGGATAACAAAGGGAAGACTCGAGCAGCAGAGGACCATAAATCCAATCACATTTGACATCTACTCCCTTCAGATCGAATCCTTCATAGTTTTTTTGACCAAGTAGTTGTCTTAGAAGGAGGGGAAGCTATCCTTCTTCAAAGCTTGAGGGTAAAGAGACATTTTTAAGTATAAAATGTAGAGGTTTTGGGACAGTTTAGGGAGGAATTTTTCGGTAAAGTAATGGTATCTGCATTTTTTAAACTGTAATTTGAATGTAATTTGATTGAACTGGACATGCATTTATTTTGGATAATATTTATAGTCATTGAACTGGACAGAATGTTCCCCTAATAAATCACATTTAAACTAAATCCATACAAGGTAAAGTAAGCAGAACAATGGATCATTAATACAAAAATGTGCATTAGACTCTATATTACCCACTAGAAGGAAAACTAGTGGATTACTTACCTGGAAATTTGCTTAACGTTGTTGCGGTGCAACTCCAGAGCACCAGCAGAGTAGAAATTCAGCAATTCAACTCCAGAGCATCAACAAAGCGCAACAGAGCAGCAACACCACACCATATCAGAGCGGCACAACTCCAGAGCACCAACAGAGCAGTAATTCAGCAATTCAACTCTAGAGCACCATTAGAGCGCAATAGAGCAGTAGCGCCACATAATATAAAATTCAACTCTACAGCACCAACAGAGTGCAACAGAGTAGCAGTGCCATAGAATATCAGTGCGGCACAACTCAAGAGCACCAACAGAGCAACAATTCAGTAATTCAACTCTAGAGCACCGACTGAGCGCAACAGAGCTGCAGTGCCATAGAATATGAAATTCAACTCCAGAGCACAAAGAGAGCATAAAAGAGCAGCAACGCCACAAAATACCAGAATAGAACGTGCAAAAAATATGTCAAACTGGTAATAATTCGCGGGCGATATATTTATAAAATATGAGGTAAGCAGAATTATTTTAAAAGTTTGGTCTAACTTTTATTGTCAATTTTCCCATATCCAGCCAAAAATGTGTTTGCCCAGGCCATCAGTAGGTCTTCTATCTAAACGACAGAATGAGTTCGGCCAAAATTTCTCAAAAGTTCGGCCGAAGTTTCTCAAAATTTCAGCCGAACTTTCTCAAACGTTCGGCTGAACTATTGCGGAAAAAAGTTTTCTGCCCCCCAATTCTCACAAAAGTGTAACCCAACTTCACATTTCCACCCATATGTGGTGGTAAATTGTGTTAATAGGAAATATCACCCACCTTTTCCAGTAGTTCAAAGGGACCATACCTCAGAGCCTTGATTTTCTTACCAGGCCCCTGTAGCCTCTCATTGCTCAACTACAGTCACACTCTGTCTCCCACCTTGAATGATTTCTCTGTTCTATGCTAATCAAGTGTGCCTTTATATTTCTCTTGTGACTTCTATAATGTCTCTTGTACTTATGTAGGATCTTCCTAATATTATCTATAATTTTTTTAACCCTCTAGGTGTCTCTTGCAAGATCTTCCCTCACTCCTTGCTACCCATATACAATGTCCAAAGGTGAAGGAAACGAATATCCACAAAATATTTTAAATGGGGACTTTCTCGTAGAAGTGTGGACTGATATGTTGTAATAATGTTGTATATATACCATATATTCATCCCAAGTCTCTGAATACTTCTGGTTGCATCCCCTTAGAAGTGACACCAAAGTCTTGTTGACTATTTTTGTCTGCCCATATATCTATGGATGGAAAGTTATAGATCTCTTCAACGTCATGCCCATCTTCTCCCATAATGTAATACATAATGCACTGAGAAATCTTGTGTCCCTATCCAAACAATGCTCCTTGGTATCCCAAAGTGCACCCAAACCTGTCCAAAGAATAATTTTTCTACTTCTTGTCCACTGGTGGTCTTCTTATAGGGAATCAAAAAATACATCTTTGTGAAACTGTAAAATACGATGAACAAGTATGCGTGTCCCTTCTTGGTTGTTGTAAAACCTCCAAAACGTCCAAGGAAATGCTTTCCCATGGATGAGTGGGTAAAACTATGTGATGATATAGAACCTAGTTCGTATTGCTTGATTTTTTGATACAATGAAGCATGCATCCTACTATGAACCTAGCTACATTTTCTTATATCTTGGGTCAATACACATACCTCTACAAGTTTTCCATAATATTATCTACACCAAAGTGCCCTGAAACCTTCGAGGTGTGAGCCTCTCTAATCTGTTGTAATTGCTCACATTTAGGAACACATAGCTTATCCAACGTATAAAGTAACCCACACTGGATATGGTAGTCAACAATATTATTGCCATCATATACATGAATTTGACTTTTAAACTATTGAATCACCACCTTGAAGTCCTTATCCTCTGAATATTACTCTTTATATGCATCACAGGTTAATGGATCCATCTACGTTAGAGTCCCCAAAGCTGTGATTTTCATGTGGGTGGCCTAGAAAGCATGTCAATCAACTTGTTTTTTCTGCCCTTCTTGTACTTGATCACCAAATGAAATTGTTGTAGACATCCCATCCACTTGTAATGAATGGTATGTTATAGCTTACCCTAGGCTTGGAGGTTATACAATGGATGAATATTTGTGTGGATTATTGTCTCCTTACTCATCATATAGTGCTTCCACTTCTTCAGTTCTTGCACTAGGGCTTAAATATCCTTGTCCTAAGTAGGGAATTTAAGAACTATCCCTTGAAATAATTAAGAAAAGTAGTATATATGCCTTCCTACCTACATCAAGGCTGCTCCCATAACATACCCACTCGAATTTGTGTCCACTTCAAAGGGCTACTGTAAGTTTGGTAATAATAAAACTGGTCCTCGAATAATATTGCTCGTAAGCACTTTAAAAGCTCTCTGCTGACCCTTTACCCACTAAAATCTCTTGCCACTTGTTGTTATGGCATGGAGAGGTGCTGCTAGCAATTAAAATGAGGCTATGAATTTCCTTAGGTATTGTGTTCCCAAATGAAACTCTTGAGCTCCGAAACATTAGTAGGCACCATCCATTTCATGATAGCCTTCATCTTTATAGGATATATCTTCAGCTCTCCTCCACCTATCACATACCCCAACTACACCAAATAATGTTGTGCAAACTCACACTTCTTGAGCTTTTCTAATATTTGGTGCTTCTCCCAGATAACAAAATATGTTAATATATCATCAAAATAAACAATAACAAAACAAATCTATAAAATGGAACATTACATCATTCATTAATCTCATAAATGTACGTGGTGCATTGCATAGGCCAAATGACATGACTATCCACTCATACAAACCTTGTCTAGTTTTTGAGGTGATCTTCTTGGTATCTTCTTTAACTCAACCATGGTGATAGCCTACCTTTAAGTCCAACTTGGTGAAGTATTTTTCTTGTTGTAATTGATATAACAGATCATCTAGCCTAGGTAGGGGGTACCTTTTCTTGAGTGTGATTTTTTTAACGCCATGTAATCTATAAAAATTTTCCAAGTCCTATCATTATTTAACACAATGATGATGAGTTACCCATATGGTGGTGTAATCGGTCAAATGACACCATGTTCCAATAGTTGTTGCAACAAATTCTTCACCTCACTTGCTTCTTGTAACACCCTCTTCCCACATTTACCCAAGTAACTGACCAACCAAGGTAAACATGTGACAAGGGGCTACTAATATGAGATTCAACCTCCTAGATGACCTTACGGAAGTGGAACTAACCAAAACACCAGAAACACACCTTACACTGCATCATTGACATCCCTAGAGGGTAACTCAACCTCCCAGGGCCCTGTTCCTTGGGGGGGGGGCTGCTTTTTATCCCCTTTGAGGTTGAGCTATGGGATTTTAAGGGAAATGGAGTGGATCTAGACCGTAGAGATGTGGGCTAGCCTTGTTAAGGTAGCGGCTCAGGCCAAAACAACAAATTTTCCACATGTAGCTTCGGGATTTGTACCACATTTTCAACCCCCAAGCCAGGTCAGTTCCCAGAACTTCTTGTAACTTTATGAGAGGGTAAATAACATTAAAAAAACATATTGAAGCAATAACATCATCAATAACTCGTTTTATCGTACCCAACCATGACATGGATTTCGTCAAACATATCACAAACATAACATCTATAGCTATAAACAACATATTTAAACAAAGGGGTCTCTTTCTTATCTCAGAATGGATAAGAAGAATTCCCCCCCTACATCATAAGTTATCATTTAATCAATTTAACCATATATACGTTTTGAATTCACTTACAAGTAAAAACATGGAGAGAGCCATACCTCATCATTATCACAATAGATTCTTATAACCACCGTAATACCAACATAAGTACCATGGATACATCAAAAATAGAATCCATATATAGACTACTTCATATACACATCAAATACCAAGGCAATGAATCTTTCGTTAATGAATTTAAAAGCCAACCCAGAATGGGAATTCCACGTTCCACCAGACCATAGACATGGCTAAGCCAAATATCACTTCAGCCAATCACCCTGTGCTAAATTCCAAGCATGAATGTGGGACTTTATAAAAAAAATCAATCAACATTAAACCAGGGCTCTAGAGACCAAACCGTCTCAACCCCAAACTAGTGATCACACCTCATAGTTGTACATCACAAACAATCATAGATTGGTCTACCTCCAAGCTGCTCTAGTGATCCAGAGTGTTTTCTCTAGCCAAGGTTCCAGAACTAATAAATCATCCCTAGTTGTTCTCGAGCTCCAGAACGTTTGTCGAATCAAGGTGCCAGGACTAGTAACTCAACCCACCTAGGGATCTAGAGCATTTTTCCAACCAAGGCTCCAGGACTAGTAACTGAACCCAAAAACTATTCGCCAAGCTCTATAATGTTTGTCTAATCAAGGCTTCTAGGAACTAGTAACTCAACCCAACAACTAAAGGAATCATGAGAACCAAACAAAAAACAATTAATGAAAATAACCCACAATAACCATGGCTATCCAGGAAATGTAAAGACTAGGAAAATCAACATGCATACTCATGCATGCCAAAAGTAGTGAGGAAAACATACATTCAACTTAGTACCTTCACTCAAAACCTGATGTAGATGATGATCCTGAAGTCCTCTTCTGCTTTCCTTCTTTTCCTTTACTTTCTTAATCTAAATCTCCAAGTATGCCACACTCTACAAGAGTGCTCCAAGAATACACTAAGCGCTCAAGAGTTTGATAGAGAGAGAGAATAATGAGAAATCCAAAACTGAACTCACTAAGATTTTTCCACTGATCCTCATAAGCCTTTTTATTAATGAGGCCTCTAATTTCTTTTGTTGCCATTTTTTTCCAATTTCCTCCTCACATGAAACCTGTTAAATTTCACCTTCCTTTTCTCCTAATTTCCATTATTTTCATAAATAAAATGCCAATTAATGCCTCATGCATTTCTAAATCTGTTTCCTTTTCCTTTTCCAATTTCCTTAGCCATAATAACAGAAATAAACAACTACTAGGATTTTTTTCGCACCATTCAGCTTGGAATACGTGTCCCATCACCGTGGTCTTATATATATATATTACATGTATTTTTACTAGGGTTGATACACTTATATAACAGACTTCGTGTACAACCCAACATTTGGAAATGGGGTGTCTGACAATAGTTGGATCTCGTGCTCTACTTCCCTCTTGGGTGGTAATCCTTTAGGCTCTCGTAACAAATCCTGGTATGCCTATAACAACTCTTACAATTATTTGTTTTTCTTAATATACCCCTCTATGAATGCATTGCCTCTTATTGATTCTTTTATAGACTTATTTTCTCTTAAAATTAATAAAACATACTTATTGCTAGTAATTATCAATTTCTTTTCTTGGTTGGCACTTACGAGCAAAATTTTGAATTCCCTTTGTGCACATTGATGGTGAATGATTTTCCATCTTGACGAGTCGGTACTGAGTGGCTCTTTACTTAAATATTTCATCTAACATGTACATGTATGGACTTCCAAACACACTCCACATACATCAAGGGGAACCACTTCTAGTTGTACTTCATCAATAAAATTGGTACTAATGGAAAATGTAATTGTGCACTTTTTTTTACCTTTATCTCTATATCGTTATTAACATAGTTACCGATCAAACGTGAACTATTACCTCAAAACAAGAACTCTAGCTCAAAAAAACTCAAAAAACATGAAAAAATAACCCAAAAACAAAAAGCATCTTCCATAAGGTACCTTTTTTTAGGGTCAAATTTCAATTTTTTTTAAAATTATGCTAAAAACTAATTTTTTTTCTTGAAAAAAAACCCTCGAAAAAAAAAGCGTTGATGGTGGAATAACATCACCAATTTTTTATGTGAAAAAAATAGTCTAAAAACGAAAAGTGTTGACGTTGGAATAACGTCGTCAATTATTTGTGTGCAAAAAACACCTCGAAAACAAAAAGTGTTGATGTTGGAATAACATATTTTTCTTTTCAGGGTAAATTTTCAAAAAATTTTAATAATGAAATTAAAGATAGAATATCATGACTCTGAAAAACCTTAAAATTTCAACCATAATCATGGCATTAAAGATCAAATATCAAGTCTTAAAATTTCAATACTTTTTAGGCACGGTATTAAAGATAATCTATTATTGTGTATGAAAAGCCTTAAAAATCCAAAGATGACATTCAAGATAAAATATCATATTTATGAAAATAAAATTACAATGATTTTTAGGCATGGTATTAAAGAAAAAATATCACATGTAAAAAAAAATGAAAAAAAATTCAAAAATAAAATTAAAAAGGGAAAAAAAACACACACACACAATTTAAATAGAAAAATAGAAATTAACCCACCCCCCACAGAAAAACAAAATCATTATTTTTTAAGTTATAAATAATAATAACAATAATAATAAATGGCATAATTTAAAAAAATGACAAAATAAAATAATTAAAATTAGTTAAAATTAAAAAAAATAATAATAAAATATAAAAAACAATTAAAATTTACAAATTTAAATTAAAAAAAAAAATTAAATAACAAAAATTAAATTAAAAAAAATAATAATTTAAAGTAAGAGTGATTGAACTTCAGAGCGTCCATCTCTCCATGGTATGGGTTGACAAACACCTATGATTCCATTTTGAATTGGGGCTATGATTGATTCATGGCACTAGAAGTGAGTCGACCTTTTATCAATTCTTTATTTGGATTTTTCTTTATTTCTTCTTGATCTTCTCATCCCCCTTCTGATTTTTGCTCTACATTAAAACCCTCATCTTCTCTGAATATCCCAAGTTTATATCTTAGGGCTTCCATGAGGATATTTACATTAAAATTTATATCTATGACTTGTTTTCCCAACTGCGAAATCCTCTTCTTTGTAGGATCACAGGGGTTATTTATGGATTCATTGGCCATGATTAATGTTTTATGAATTTCAACCCAATTGCTCTAGATCCCCTACAAATATCCACAATATACTCAAAGAGACTTTCTCTGATACCAATATGATCAGTAAACTACCATGGATATTTCACTAGGTAGTTTTTCATAATAGATCTGATAACATATACTTAAAAATCCAAGATCTACACTATTACAATTTTATTTCTCTTTAGACTTATAGATCTAAATATAATTGCTAATATCATATGCATTCAAAATAAAATTATGCATAAAATAGAGAACAATGAAACAAAAAGGTCACACATACATTTGACACAATACTTCAACTGGGAAACCCTTCTGGGAGAAAAGCCCAGTTGGAAGGTGAGGTCGCACTACTTTCTTTTTGTGAATGAAAATCAAGCTATGAATACAAAGAAGTATTTTTTATGGCTCATGGGATACTAAAATGTATACTTCCTCTTTTTTTGCTTTACCTCTTATCCCTCTTGGCTATTTTTTTTCATGTATTAAAAATGCAGTCGAAAGAATGGAACCCCTTTTCTTCCTATTGACCCTATTATAACAGTGTTTGATACCCTACTGGTGGTTAGGTTTAACGACCACAACTCTCAACTAGAGTTACAATATAAACTCTTATAGAGTCTTCTACAGCTTATCACATGGCCAGCCCCTTTTTCATGTTTAATGGGGGATGGAAAGAAATCATCTCAAATTCTGGTGACGAAAACAGGAATCTCAACTTCTTAGTGGCATAAATTTCACATACAGACTTTGATTATTGCAATTATTATGTCTGGAAAGGTATTTGAGTTTATAATAGGAAAAAATAGGTGTTGTACTAAATTGGGAAAAAATTACTTCCAAAAAAATCATTTGATGCCTCAAAGTTGTCTCAGTCTCAAGATCCAATTTGCCAAACTGAGACCCATTGATTATAAAAGGCCTTAAGAGCTTACTCCTCCACTTTTTCCACTTCAAAATAATCAAGCTAGATGAAAAACTATATAATGATCCAATTTGATCATTAATTCCATATATAGCAAGCGCTACGAATGATCAAATCTCTTGAGGTGAAAATATCTTTTATAGTGAAAAGAGATTTGATCCCTCTTGGTGCTTGGTAAATTCAACTTTAATATGGATCTAGGTTAATGATAGGTGTGTGTGTGTAATATAACTCATAGACAAAATAGAGACTTTTTCAAGGCATTTCTTCTAGTTAATTTTAACCAAAATCTACTAGAAATTTTTAAAAACTTGAGATTTCATTTAATCTATATAATTTGAGTATCCTATAAGTAATAAGTTAGAGTGCACATATATATGTGTGTGTGTGTGTGTATAGACACACAGATATATATATATATATACCATTGGAAAAAGCATGAATTGTAAGAACGTGGCGCTCAAAAAATGCAAATAGTAAATTGGCTACTTTAACTCCATTTTATTATTATTATTATTATTATTATTATTATTATTATTATTATTATTATTATTATTATTATCATTATCTTGTTTTTATTTATTTTTTTAATTTCATTTTTATTTTATTTTTATTTTTCTATGTAATTTGAAAGAGTTGAAATGTTTACATAATAGAACATGATATACAACATGTTTTGAAAACTCCTTTAGAGATTGCCAATTTTTTTTTTTAAATTTAAATTACTCTTTTTTTTTTTTTATGACTTAGTAAAACAATTTTTGTTATTAACATATTTATATGTCAAATATTACATAAACGCTGGATATAAAATGAATTATACATGTACTTTGTATTAAATAATGAATAAATTACATATCTCTCATACTAAAAAATAAATTATTTTTATCCTACTTTCAAATACTTTATCTCTTTATATAAAATTCATGTGAAATTAGGGTGAAAAATAATGTATTATATTTATGGCGAATATTAATTTCTTTGTTATTCATATTTTTAAAATCTTTATTATTAATATTGTTAATATACTATCTATTTTATTATTTTAAAATGTAATATAACACCATCTCCCCATATTAAATTGGTGTGTAAAAATAAATAAATAAAAAATAATAATATAATATTTTATGTACATTAAAAGTTTAATAAAATAATATGTAATTTTATACTTAATATCAGTATAATATTATAAAGTTATTTAATAAAAATTTTCATTAAAAAAAATCAGAATTCAACATTGGATATCAGAAATAAATTCTAGAAAAAATATCAATGAAATTTATTCAAAGGTTTCCTTATTCATTGTCTGATTGATAAAATGATATTCAAAAGGGATCAATTTGTCTTCCATTGCCATTCACTAAAAATCCTACAATTGATTAACTTGTTTGGAAAAAAAATTAATAAATTTATTATGTTATCGTACATTTGCTTAACTTGTTTGGAAACAAATATTTTAATTAATAAATTTATTATGTTTCTACATCACAAGAAAGATATAAATTTGACCAAATTTTTATTTGTGAAATAAATTTTGCATAACAGATTTTTTTTAAATATCTCTTAGGGTGGTAATTTTTTTTTTTTCCATAATTTCATTTGATTTTATATTTATATAACCAATATTGTTTTTTTCTAATAAATTATTTACTGTGAATATTTCACGAAAAAAGAACCTGGGTAAATTGGATGAAGTAGAGAATACAAAGCGGAAAGCTCGAATTACCATAATTTTGACCAAATAAAATTGATCACTCTTATCTCCCTGTAAAAAAGTAACAAAATGAAGTGATAGGACCATCAATTTAGTGAGTTAACCGACGATTCTGAAAGGCATAATACGATCCAAACAAGTAACATTTTTTCGTATAGGGGAGTGTTCGAAGCATAATATAATCCAATAAGTAACATTTTTTCGTATAGGGGAGTGATGAAGTATACATGAGTTGTTCAATGACAGGTGATTTCCACATATAAAGAATAAATGAAAATAAAAAAAACTTCAACCTCATAGGCTAAATATTACTACATACATAGGCTAGATATTATTCCATACATAGTTATTAGAAATAAATAAATTTAAAATACAACTCACAATTTTAGTGTTTTTTTTCTCTAGTTATAATTTCTTTTTTAAATAATTTGGTATTTTCAAAGTTATTGACATTTTTCAAATAAATAAATCTAATTTATTAATATCTATTCTAATTAAAATAAATAAATCTCTCGAAAAAAACATGTAAACAACTTAACAAAACGCACTTGTAAGTCTAAACTAATTCAAAAGATTAAAACTTATATAATTAGCATCAAATCAGTCTATATATAGTCTAATTAAAATAAATAAATCTCTCGAAAAAAAATTTAAGCAACTTAACAAAACACAACTGTAAGTCTAAACTAATTTAAAAGATTAAATGGCTGGTTCGAAATGTGTTGACAAAAATTTCTTATATGTGATTTTGACCAAAAATTTCTTATACACATTTTATGGATCACAGAAGCCAAATTTCTAAGATTAAAACTTATAATTAGCCTCAAATCAAACTCTCATAGTGAATTAGGTCAATAGGTAAAAATAGAACATATTTCAATTAATGAATGGTCATAGAGTAGAATATGATTGAATTTTAGACATTAATTAAGAACTAAATAAAAAATTTGAGATTTAGAATTTTCCATTTGAATGCATAATTAATTATAGAAAAAAAACTTTTTGCTATTATTTATAGGAGAATCATTATTGAAAAGTATTATTTTTTAAATTTTCTAATTTTTTTTTAAAATAAATTTAAAATTTTTTGTTATATGAATGAAAAAATCAAAAATTTATATTAATTTTCTTTATTATAAAAAAAATATGTAACTTATTTATATTTGGAATAATTTATATATATCAGAGTTGTTTTTATTGCGATTTTTTGGAGTTTTTAGTGCCGGAATTCAGTGAAAAAGTTTGAGGTAAAATCTTGATTTATGTTATTTAAACTAGTTTTTTTATATGAATTCAACACCCTAAAAAAACCCCTAAAGCACTTTAATTGTGAAAGTTTACGTATCAAACTTCTGTTTTCAATGAATTCTTGCCAGATTTTAGAGAAATTACACCAAAAAAATATACCGAAAAAACCTTCAAAAAATAACACTAAAAATTACTAATATATATCTATTTATTTATCTATATAGTGATATATTTAAGAAGTCACAAGACTTGAAGTATTATAACTATATTAGTCTACTGTTAGCTTAAAAATAACGATTCTAAAATGTGGAATAATTACTCTAAAAGAATCGTAAAATAAAAATAAATGCCCAATAAATCATACCTCCAGCTATTGATGGCTCACAATATATTTTGTATGCAAAACTGAAGAAAGATGCCTTATGCCTTGCACACCACAACTGAAGCTGCTCCTTCTTCTCTCACCAAAAAAATGAGTTGCTTTTTGCCTCACGATGAGCTGCCTTTTTAGAGAGAAGAAGGGTTTATCCAATACAAAGTCAATCTGTATTCACGTTTTTACCAATACCAAAATGTAATAGAGGAATTTCATGGTGAGCTGCTTGTTTCACCTCATTGAACAAACCCTTATCATTGGTTGCTAGCAAAATATCATCCACATATAAAACAAGAAAACAGATTTTACTCCCACTGACTTTCAGGTATATACATTCATGCATAATGTTTTCTACAAAACAAAAAGAAGAAATTACATTATGAAATTTCAAATACCATTGGTGGGATGCTTGTTTTAATCCATATAATGATTTCTTGAGCTTGCAAACCAATTGCTCACCATCACTAGAGGAGAATCCTTCAGGTTGTTTCATGTAAACCTCCTCCTCTAGATCTCCATTCAGAAAAGCTGTTTTCACATCCATTTGGTGCAACTCCAATTCAAAATGGGTTACTAATGCCATAATAACACGCAAGAAATCTTTCTTAGATACAGGAGAGAAAGTCTCCGTGTAATCGATTCCTTCTTTCTGAGTGAACCCCTTTGCAACGAGTCTTGCCTTGTATCTCTCAATGTTGCCCAATGAGTCTTTCTTTGTCTTAAAGACCCATTTACATCCAATGACTTTTGCACCATTAGGCAACTCAACAAGATCCCAGACTTCATTACTCTTCATAGAATTCATCTCTTCCTTCATGGCATCGTACCATAATTCTGATTCTTTGCAACTCATGGCTTGTGAAAAAGACTCAGGATCATTTTCAGCTCCAATGTTGTAGTCAGATCCTTGCAGATACACAACATAATCATCAGGATTTGCTGATCTCTTTGGTCTAGTAGATCTTCTTAATGTTGTACCACCATATTCCTAAGAAGTATGTGGTTCAACTCGTTGTTCAAGAATTCTTGGCAATTCTTGAACTATCTGATCTACTGCAATGTCATCAGCAGCTTGTGGAACTTCAACAATTGGTTGTTCAACACCAGTTTGTAATTGAGGGGTGTTGTGAACAATAACCAATCTATCGCTTGAGGTGGAATGTTGATATTCTAAATGATCCTTCTCAAAAACTATGTTCCTGGTTTGATCGCTCCCACTGATCAAGTCATTTTCAAGAAACTTTGCATTTCTTGATTCCACAATCCTAGTGTTGTTAGATGGACAATAAAATCTGTAACCTTTAGACCTTTCAGCATATCCAATGAAATACCCACTAATGGTCCTTGGGTCCAGCTTCTTCTCTTGTGGATTATATATTCTCACTTCAGACGGGCATCCCCAAATGCACATATGTCACAAACTTGGTTTCCAACCTTTCCATAATTCAAATGGCATTTTAGGAACAGCCTTGGTTGGAACTCGGTTTAATATATACACTACTGTCCTAAGTGCTTCAATCCACAAGGATTTAGGAAGATTGGAGCTGCTAAGCATACTCCGCACCATATCCAATAATGTTTGGTTTCTTCTTTCTAGTACACCATTCTGGTCGGGTGAACCAGGCATGGTGTATTGGGAAACGATGCCATGCTCTTGAAGAAATTTTGCGAATGGCCCAGGTGCTTGTCCATCTTCTGTGTATCTACCATAGTATTCTCCACCTCTATCTGATCTCACGATTTTAATTTTCTTGCCGCATTGTTTCTCTACTTCAGCCTTAAAGATCTTAAAGGCATCTAATGTTTCGCTCTTTTTATGAAGCATGTAGAGATACATATATCGTGAGTAATCATCTATAAAACAGATGAAGTATCTCTGACCATGTGAGACCATGTCTGGACTACATATATCAGTATGTATGATCTCTAATATGTTTGAACTCCTATTGGCACCTTTCTTTGACTTGTTGATCTGCTTTCCCTTTATGCAGTCCACACAAGTCTCAAAATCAGTAAAATCCAGAGTATCAAGTACCCCTTTATTTACCAATCTTTTAATTCTTTCTATGGAGATATGACCTAGTCTCTGGTGCCATAATTTAGAGGAATTTTAATCAATAACACATCTTTTAGTGCCAGTGTGAACATGCATTGAATCATAAGTGACATTGTTTTGTAAATTAATTCAGTAAAGACCATTAGACAGAACACCATTCCCAACACAATCATATTTATGAAATAAACTGAAGGATGTTTCTAAAAAGTTAAAGGAATATCCAAAAGGTACAAGCCTTGAAACTCAAATCAAGTTTCTAGAAAAACTTGGTACATAAAAGGTCTTTTCTAATTCTAAAACAAAACCACTACTTAAAGTTAAATAGCATGTTCCTATAGCTTTCACATGTGATCCCATTTTGTTTCCTGATAAGATGTTTTTCTCACTTTCCACTGGCTTCCTTAGGTTTTGCAAACCCTTCAAGGAATTCGAAATGTGAATTGTTGATCCAAAATCAATCTAGCAGGTGTTAATATTGACATTAACCATATTAGATTCATAACAAAAAACCGAGATTAGATTACCTTTGTCCGCAAGCCATTTCTGAAATTTGGCGCATTCCTTCTTCACGTGTCCCTTTTTTTTACAGAAGAAACACTTGGAATCCTTCTTGATATCGGCTTGGGGAGGTACTTTACCTTTCCCTTTCCGATTGGCTTGAGATTTTCCCTTTCCTCACGTTGCCAGCATTGCACTTTCTCCCATTTCCATCACCAGTCTCTCTTCCTCTTGAACACACGTGGTCATGAGTTCATTAATTGACCATTTATCCTTATGTGTGTTGTATGAGATTTTGAATGGTCCGTATTGGAGCGGAAGGGTGTTCAGGATATAGTGCACCAGGAAAGACTCTGATATTTCAACCTCGAGTTTTTTCAACTGAGCCACAGTGTCCCTCATTTTCATGATGTGCCCACGCACACCTTTTACACTGGTGAGCCTTAGGGATGAGAACTTCATAATTAGGGTGCTTGCTAGTGCCTTGTCTGAAGTGACGAATTGATTATTAATGGCTTTTAGCAAGTCTCGGACTTTTTCATGCTGTTCAACGGAACCATGAATACCAGCTGAAATTTTAGTCTTAATGAACATCACACTTAGGCCATTAGATCGTTCCCATCATTAATAAAGCGTGATGTCTGCTGCAGTGCTGGTATTATTGAGTGTCGGTGGTTCGTCTTTCCTAATAGCATAGTCTATGTCCATCCACTCCAAATGAAGGAGAACTCTCTCCTTCTAGACCTTATAGTTATCTCCCTTAAGTTCAGCGATATCAGTATGAATTTCAGAGAAATTTGCAGGTAGTACAACTGCATAAAATTAAAGATTACATGTTTATATTAAAATTGAGGCATAAATAAAATTTCATGCTTTGCGAATGTAAATCATGCTTAAAATTGAATCTAATGACATAAAAATTATCTGTGGACTAAATTTTCAATTCAAGCAGATTCAATTATTCTTTATGATAGAATTTATCAAATTCTATCTTAGTTTTGAACTTTATGATAAAACTATTAATTCATAACTCCTGTGGGTAAATTATGAATATTTTATCCTAATTAATTATATAAATATAACAAAAATTCCTGTGGGATAAAATTTATTATATTTACTATAATTAATTACAATTAATGTCTAAATATTCTTTATGTGATCCTAATCAATCATAATATATAATTTTATTTAATTAAAGAAGTTGTGGCTATTCTCTAATCAATTAAAAATTATATGGATCACTAGACATTATTTCTTATAAAAATTAACAAAATATAAGAATAACGATAATTTGCATAAATAAAACTCTAATATTCATGCATAACAATTATCCAAATTGCATATAATTAAACTAAATATTATAAACATAAAAATTAAGCAAAAATTAGACATATTTCTAAATATATGCTTTAATTTAGAAAATTATAAAAATATGACATTTAGCCAATCATATTTATAAATCACCATGTAAACGGCTCTGATACCAAATGTTAGCTTAAAATTAACCATTCTAAAATGCAGAATAATTACTCTAAAAGAATCATAAAATAAAAATAAATGCCCAAAAAATCATACCTCCAACCATTGATGTCTCACATATATTTCGTATGCAAAACTGAAGAAAGATGCCTTATGCCTTGCACACCACAACTGAAGCTGCTCCTTCTTCTCTCACCAAAAAAATAAGCTGCTTTTTGTCTCACGACCCTCTTTATCTCTCCTTTACTGATATGTTGTCTGATATAATTCTAGACAACAAACAGTTTGACTTCCACCCTGTTTTATCCAATAAGCTATCCCGTGAAATTCCTCTATTACGTTTTGGTACTAGTAAAAACGTGAATACAGAATGACTTCGAATTTCACTTGAATACAGATTGGGACTTTGGATTTTCTAACGAAGGGGCTTTGGACACCACGTCGTAGAAATCAAAGAAGAGAGTTACCGAATAGAAACAAAGTTTAAAAACCAGCGTGAATGCAAGTCTAGAACCAGAGACAAGCACACAACAACAGGGAATCTGAAAGCACTTCCAAGCTTTGCTCACTCTAACTTGATGCTGTAAAGTTGAAGGGGTTTGAGTTAGTGAGCTTGGGGACCAAACAAAAATATTTATAGCCAAGCTTCCATCAAGCTTCTTCTGTTGGCTATGTGTCAAGTGTTCCACAAATCATAGTAGAGAACTGCATTGAGAGTAGTGGACCACTTCAAAAACTCTCAGTAGGAAATTAATTAACTGCAATTGATTTCCCTAATTTAAGAAAATTATCGGAATTTGTTTCCATAAATTAAGAAAATCATAATTACTGCAGTTATTTCGAGAAATAACTGGAAAGAAAACGTAACATTAAGAAGCGTAACATCTACAACATTATGGTTCATCATATTACTAATAATGATCTGAAAATATCAACGGTTCCAATCAACCACCTAAAATAACCCATTAACTTATTGTTTATCTAACTTGTTTTCCAAAACTTTCAATTTCCTTAAATTAAGGAAATTTAAGACGCCTTCAATGGCTTTATGGTGGTTGATACAATATTAGCATTGCCATGACTCTTGGTCTTCCGTAGCAGGTTCTATCGATAAATATTATGAACACTTAATTCAAAATTTCAGCCTCTGGATAAACCTAAAAAATAAACATAAATAAATCACCGATGTTTTCAGATGCAAATTTAAACGGCAGAACAAATCCACGTCACGCCTTCAATGGCATTATGGTGGTTGATACGATATTAACATTGCCATTACTCTTGGTCTTCAGTAGCAGGTTCTATTTATAAATATTATAAGCAATTAATTCAAAATTTCAGTCTTTGGATAAACGTAAAATTTAAACATAAATAAATCATCGATGTTTTCGGATGCAAATTTAAAAGGCAGAACAAATCCACGTCAGTCAAACTTCTGCGATCATATATTGGAGTATATTATTGTATTGAGCAATGATGTAGAAAGAGATTTCAACGAATAAAATTATATAGTATTAATGTGGCGTATCGAGATTACGTATTACACACGGTGATTCGTTTATTGTTTCACTGAATTACATCTATTTGTGGTTTTATTGGATGCAGTTTTTCACCGTCAATTGACATCTGATTTGGTATTTATTTACATACAGCAAATTATCCTTTTGAATGAATTGTTCACAGATGTAGGATCGAAACAGCCTGTGACAAGATGTGCTGTGCCAGGATATTGTAAGTTTTCTCTGTTGGATGGAAAGAATCCCAGAACACGTGTGTCGTTGGATCGTGGCAAGTGGGGGTCACGGGGGTGCACAGTATTGATGCCTCCAGCAAACCCGTTCCGCAGCAACCTCTCCTCACTTCTTCAAAGCCTTCCACACATTAATCAATTTATAAACAGTTAGGAAGCTCTGCACATGCACGCCCTATTCAAACATGAAGGGATCAGAAAGAACCAGAATATTACCATATTTTTTGGGATTCGTTATCATGTCAAACAGCTTATCATATATGTTAATAAAAGCCATTTTAAGACCAGGAAATGTGGGTTTCAAAGTCTCTAGTAAGGCTGCAGCTTTTTTATTAAATGACATCGCAGCATCATTAAGCTCATCTACGCACGCGTTACCGATCAAGTTGTGTAGAGTAATTTGTGAAGGCAAACATCCAAAAGGAGGAAGACTGATGAGCCCAAATAGGGTGGCACCTTCGCTGTAAATACCCTGTCACAAAATCATTTGGTATTCACAGCTATATCAACGCAAGGTTCTCAACAGTAATTTATTTATTCATGATCATAAAATGTCTTGTGACAGATAAAAACTATTTACTTTTCAAATGTCTTGTGCACATGAAATAAATATCATCGTTAATGTAAAGTCAATATATCACCTCGATAAATCTTGAGAGAGAGTTGAGAAGATGATCCTGGAATTCTGTAACATTATATTCTGCTCTAGTAATGGGATTGATATAATAAGTATTGGTGAAATCGTCGCTTCCGGTACTTAGCACAAACAAGGCTCCTGATATTATCTCGCTGGCATTCTCCCCGCCTACCATATTTACAAGCCGCTGTCGATAAAGCTTGAAATTCTCCAATTGCTGTCCCAGAGTTAGAACATTCTGCATGGATTCAAGATTGTATTTCAGCTATGAAATAATTTTCTATATATTTCTAAATCCTTATATCGCTATAACATCACATCTCAAACATGTACTAACCATGGTATGTGAGGTAGTGTCATCGTATCCAGAAGCAGCAGAAGCAAAGCTGGCGCCTCTCAGAATTTGTGGTCCTCGGAATTCAGGATCCAAAGATGCGTGCACTATATCTGGAAGGCCTGCCAATCCGGCTGTATACAGTGGCAAAAATTGAACATAAACATTATTCCCAATAAGAGAACTAGAATTGGAAAAATTAAAGGCGCTAAACATTTTACCAATGGATAATAACAGTCCTAGAATTGTGATCATTATACAGAAAACTGCACCGAATCAATTAAAAGCACTTATAAATGAAACCTATTACCACTTCCTATCTCCAGCTATCCAAACCAAGGCATCATATATTTTCTTTCTACATTAAAAAGGAAAGTGAAAAGACGGGGACAGTTAACTTACAGAGTGTATCTGTTACTAATTTTCCGTTGGTAAATCGACCAGTGGGTTTATGATCCATGAAATCTCTCCCATACGGAGGAAAGTTGGCCTTCGCAAGAGTTACAAGTTCATTGTTATTACCAGGGTCTACAGTAGAATCTCCAAAGAAGTACATGGCTGGAACCAAAGGCCCTGCGGTGGTTGTCTTTCTCTGGGCTAATTTTCGTTCACGTAATGCTATGAAAATACCCAGACCTATGATAATACAAACAATAAGACGCCCCTCCATAGCTGATACTTTGTCTGAATTGATATGGCACGCCCACGTTAAATAACAGTGTGATGGTTTTGCATCGGGCAGTTGACGATAGCGATGGGTTACTTGCCTGCGTGAGCTGTCACAAGATGGAATTTGCGTGACGGATGACAGAGTGGATTTCGACGGGGTCAATTTGCTAATCCAATGCAATTAATTTTTCATATTATGATTATTTTTGTATTAGAGTACATCGAAGTTAATTTATCAATGGAACAATAATTTGTTCAAATAATGGGAGGCGATAAATTCTGTGCGATTGGCTTGATTTCTATCATGTTTACAGAAATCGTATTCACTACAATGTGTTTCCACTTTCAATTTTTTTCATAAAATTTATATAAACTTTAGACCTTCCAGATTATTATTAATGTTTGCTGTTTAATTTTGGAATTCTAACCCTCATCAACATACATTGTCCAGGGTGACTTAAAGCTGATGTGAGACGGAAGATTGTCATATTTAATCCAGACATGAAAAATGGAAACACACTTCTTAAATCTCACATGGGGTTCCCTCTGTATGAAGGACATAGCAAGCGAATCCAATTCAATGCTGACAAGATACCTTCACGCGAAAATATATTTATATCGGATGCTTTGACCGTTTCTTTTTGAAGGAAAATGCACAAGTAGATGCTTTGATTATTACCAACCAGAGGTATTTGTCTCTGCTTTAGTAGCCAGCTTTCTCTTTCTATTTAATTTCACGGATGTTTTTTTCTCTGTTTTATTAGCGAGCTTTCTCTTTCTGTTTGAAATTATGTCTATGCTTTAGTAGCCAGCTTTCTCTTTCTATTTAATTTCACGGATGTTTTTTTCTCTGTTTTATTAGCCAGCTTTCTCTTTCTGTTTGAAATTATGTCTATGCTTTAGTAGCCAGCTTTCTCTTTCTATTTAATTTCACGGATGTTTTTTTCTCTGTTTTATTAGCCAGCGTTCTCTTTCTGTTTTAATTTCAGGTGGATGGTGGATGAGGGTTAATTGACTTTTTATTTTTATTTTTTTAATTAGCAATTTAGATTGATTTTTAAGATAATATCTTCAATATATATTTTTTCTAATTGCTTATATTAAAGGCTATGATGTGTTGAGTCTAATCAGTTGAATTAAATTTTAATAAATTTTAAAAATTCGATGTTTGCATTTTTAATGGGAATGAGGGAGTTTAGTTTTGTTACGTAAAGATTTCCCTCCACACAAAACCTTTGGATGTAAAGTTTTGGCAACCAACGTTTACCATCCTATAAACCCATTAACGCTGGGGTTGTATATGCCCATCTTTGAATTTAAGTGTATGTTATCTAGCTGTGTACATATGAAATTAAGTGATATTTTAACGTTCACTACACTAAAAATAGTCTATGAGACCATGAGTTACTTTTCACTTTTTGCAATTCAATCATTTTCTTATTCAAATTGATGATGAACTGACCTAACCATCCAACAATGACTGAAAAGACAATGTGAACAAATTGATGTTAACATATTCCCATATGAAATGCTTTTCCGATTCCACTGCCCAAGACATTCAAAATATACACACCCCTTCTTCCCAAGTTCCTCTATGCCTGTTTCACACTGAAGTTGATGGAGTTGGTTCTTAATTGAGCAATAAGAACCTTTGTAAATCAGAAGTAGGATTGAATTCCACAATGTAGTACTTCTTCTTTTTAACCAACTCTTTTCCCCATACCTATTTACTAAACTTCTCCATAATTAAACCCTTTAACTCTTTGCTATTTGTGGGACATAGATTGAAGCAGATATTCGATTTTTGCAATCATGTGTAGTTTTGTCTCATCCATGTTTTCTTCTTTCGTTGAATATAACATTAGACCATTTACCTACTTCACTCAATATTAACTCATAATATATCTCATAATGTACCAAATTTTTTATTTTGAACTTCATCATAATTAAGTTTTTTAAAATTTTCTCAATTTATTTCCATTTTAAAACAAAAATATTAACAAAGCTTTACTACACTCTAAGGCATTTTTATTTGAAAACAAATTTCCTAGCTGCCTTTCTGTCATAATATGTGCCATTATATTTATTAATTGTTGATTTTGAATATAACCATAACCGTTGCAATAGTTGGAACTAGCCAGGGCTACCTCCTCTATCATCTGCTCGGTCTCACCTCGAGCAATCTTCTTTCTCTGAAGAATCTCTGCAGCCTCAGCCATCTCGTCATGAATACGTCTCTCTGGACTGCTGGAAAAGGGATTGAATCTTCCACATCTCAGCTCGGAAGCAATCTCGCTGACCACGAATGGCAACAACAGAGGCTTCGATGCAGCGTCTCATACAGTCGCCATGTAACAAAAACTAGGGATATGTTGTGAGTGATAGCTTAAAGAGCCAGCGGTGTAAGTTCGAACGACATTCGATTCTGAACTGCTGGAGAAGAGAATGACTCTTCGGCATCTCGGCTTTGGATTTGCATTTTCCCTATGGTAAGTGGTAAGTGATGCTACTAGGTCACAGTGACAGCTACCATGATGACAAAGTCATGCGGGTGACGGTTGCACTCAACCATTTTAGTGAAGTTTTCGTGCAAGGAATGCCAAGGTGAATAATTTTCTGCATTCTTCTCAATTTTCCTTTAATTTTTTTTCAGAATTACTACCTACTTTACTCTTTTCATTTTCATTTCATTTGTCTCATAACACAGATCTAGCATTCCCAATTTTTTCTGTTTGGATAGAATGCAGTGACTGAAGTTCTGGTATTACTTATCTGAGAGTAGGGAAAAGTTGTTCACTTTTAGGTTGTCAAAGTATATCAAAAAGAATTCATTTATAAAAAACGATTTGTACATTGGTGGTGTGAGATGGTTGAGTTATATTTTGATTGATTGAGACTTTTTTCAGTGAATGCATTTAAAATATTATTTTTACAGTGATTTTAATGCAGATCACATCTCTTTGGAAATGCTAAATATCACTTCTCAGCAATTGTCAGGTGGGCTAACAAATTGGCTTTAGAGATACAGTTAGGCGTTGTAGGTAAACATAAAATTTGTTCAAAGTTTTTAAGTCCAGCTATTGTAAATATACACCACTGATTGAGTGATGTTTTCCATAATAAAATTATCCCCAGAACAACAAAGGAAAATGCAGGGCAACTATAACAAATAAAATACAATTATAGAGACACAGGGCAGCCATAACAAATACAACTCTGCCGTTACAGGATACTAAATAGAAGTGTTTAGTTTGTTCCAAACAGACCGAAAATAATTAAAACATTTTATGAACTTCGAAACTATATATACGAATCAATTATTTTGTTATCAATGTCTTTACAAATAACAAAGTTTTTGTTCTTCCCTTCACAACTTTGTCATTCATAATGAACATAGCATCTAGAACCACTCAGATAGATGATTACAAATTTTGAAAATTGTAGCTCCGTGGTTAGGATGTATTAAGAAAAAAAATAAACCTTTGGGCTGGAATGTAAATTTTGAGGGGCAGATCTTGAAAATTTATGTGAAAATCTCGCTGAAGTGGAAGCAGGCAACATGCACGTTTCAAAGGGAAAGTGAGATCTACATGTGGGAAAGCGACCTGCAACCACCAGTAATGGCATCCACAAAGAAACTCACATGTGTCCATTAAGTCAACTTGCCACATTAATTTGAGGGATATTTTATTGTTTCACAAGGATATTTTATTTGAACGTGATGCTGGTGTAATAGAACCTTAATCATAATGATTATATTTTACTTTTAAGTTAAAATGTTATTATTAAAAATTTGTTAGATTTTAATCTCAAATTTTTAATAAAATTTAAATTAGTATTATTATAAAACTAGATTTAACATAAATTAGTTTAATGAATAATTTTTTTTTTTAAATACATAAACATTAATTTTTTTATTACATAAGCCAAAAAAAATTATTTATAATAAAATTTATATCATAAAATTAAACTCCACAAAAACCAATTAATTTTTATTACATGTATTAAAAAATATATAAAAAAAAGAAAATAACTATTTATATATTTAAATATTACATTTTTGTGCTACTATGTTCTCCAACAAAGTATGATAGAAAGGTTGTAATGTCATGTTTAACATTTTGACTATGTCAAATTACACAAAATTAAAAATAAAAATAAATTAAATAAAAAGATTGACATAATGTAATGAACATTTTATCTAAGTCAAAATAAAAATTAAAAATAATAAAATAATATAATGATAAACTATAAATACAGCCCATGGCATTGACCCATGGTATTCATGTAGAATGTAGTTTCTTTATAGGGGGAACTAAAATGACCTAAATCAACCTTAACTTTGGATCTAAACTAATTATTTAATAAAATTATTTTTAAATGTTTATACCATTATTCTTTTAAAATTTTACTTAATAAAATGTATCTAAATTTTCATACATCCAAATATACATAGTTTTTCTTCTTCTCTATTATTTTTGTTACAACTATTTTATTATTCCAAAAATATATGATTTTTTTTGTTATATATTATTTATGTTACAACTCTTTTATATAATTCATGACTTATCTTGAGCAATAATGATGAATGTTCATAATTCTCATTTCATAAATAACACTAAATTTACCTTTAAAGGGGTCGGTAACAATTGTTTGTATCAAAGTCAAGGTGTTTGTATCAAAGTCAAGGATACAAAAAAAAGGAGACATGGTGAAGAGAAGCTTCCAACCTTACAGCAAGCCCTAAAAAGGCATAACGTTGAATGTATAGAATCAATTTTCCCTCATACACATCAGAAGAGTAATGAAAAATATTGGAATTTGGAAAATGTCATGAAGCTTATCTCATGTTCCATTCATTTATATTTGAAGTATATGGAAGAAGAAAAGCACGACAATGGACACTTATCAAGAATGCATGATTCTTTAGAAGGAAACGACATTGACAAGGCAATGGAGGACCAAATAGAAAAATTAAAAACAGAAAAGGACTCTTCAGAAAATGGGTTAGTCAAGGATTTTGGAATCCAAATGAGCTACATTATCTCAATGATTCAAGCAAGCGCTAGAAAAGAGATAGACAATAGTGATATAGAGACAATTTATTCATAAACAAGAGAAAGCTAGAATTATAACCCGAGTAGTAGTTCACTCAACATAATTCTCCACCGCTTATTCAGGAGGAGAAAGTTCCTGATACCTCATCAATTGAAGAAGGCCCACAAGAGAAAATCAGAAGAGATTCCTCAATGTTATTTTCATTTGACATTCAATCACTCTGCTCTTTTTTGTGTAGGAGTCTCTTTACCTCTGCCCTTAAATTCAATGAATCATAAAATATTGACAAAAGATACTTACCTATTGCAATCAGTTGAAAAAAAAAAGTTTCTCTAAAGGGTCACTTGGGGAGGAATCTATTATTTAAAAGATCTGGAAAATAATTTAATTTCAGAAAAAAAAAATGTACTATCACTAGGGAAGCGAGTTATTACATTTAAAATTTGTGCCCATTCTTGTCACTACAAAATTTGATTGCTGCTTTTTATTTGATGGGAAAATAGATGATCTTTAAAAGGCACTAAAGTCTTGAATTATGATCCTTAAAGAAGTGGCTAGATTCCCTCATTATGAACTGATTTTTTCTTCTTACTTTTGGGTCTTCATTATGTTTTTTATTCTAACTGAGGTGAAATGTTCTAAAGAAGTGGAATATTGGTAGTTCAAAGAGGAATTATGGAAATATGATTGTATATAATTTATTGATATAAATTATCTGAACTGAGATTAATTAATCATCCCCATGGATTAAAAAAGGCCCAAATGTCTCTTATCTATAAAATTGACGATTAAGATAACTCTATGATCTATGTTCAAATGACAGGTCAAGGTGGATTTACCATACTTAAGCTTCTTAGTAGTCTCTTATGAAGTACAACATGTCTTAGTGATAAGTTTTTATTTCATTAAATAATTCTAGCTATAGAGCATAGACAGATATCAAAGGAATTCAACATTGTGAATTTGATAGAAGCAAATAATTTCATGGAAGGGTGAAGTCTGCCCAACTTGGTCATAAAAACCAAGTGCATCCTTTATGCAGGAAAAAAATAAACTTGCAGATTTGGTCATATAGAGGTCTTGAATACTTTGGCCAATATGTCTCCTCCATTTTGAAAAAACACATCTTATATGCAATTAATAACAGAGAAGTTGTTTCACATTAATTACTCAATATGAATATTTTGATTTGAAGTCCAGTAAATATAATTATCCACCTCTTATTCTGGAGTATAATTGGGGCCTAAAAAGTTCCTCTACCTCTTCTTTCTTATATGTTGTTCTTTCCTATACCACAATCTAACCATGCTTCTTTTACAACATGTAGTGCAATTGAAAATTTACTATATATATAACCTATATTTACTAAACCTATATATGATAAAAATGAATAGCCCGACCCGAGCATTAACAGACCTAGAGGCTGGTAAATATGCATCACTTCACCGCACATCACAACTGGCAGCGTCAGCAGGGTACGGCGGAAGCATCGGTGCTGCACAGCAAACATTACCTCAGGTACGAACCCCTGGATTGCCGCCACGTCCTCAAGATTTGGATTGGATTCCGGGTATATTGCCCACCACGTTTTGCAGATACGGGACGGTGGCTGCCGGCCGGCGGGAATGATTTCATTAGGTCAGCAGGTCATTGGGCGGTATATGAATCTACCATAAAATTTATAGGTAAACTAATTTTGGTAAAGGTGAAAATATTGGTAGAAAATTATTAGAACAAGGGTGAATTGTCTTTGGGTGGTATATGAATCTACCATAAAATTTATTGTTAAACTAATTTTGGTATAGGTGAAAATTTTGGTAGAAAATTATTAAAACCAGAGTGCAATGGATGATCCATCCGATCGTATTCCAAGGAGTAAATATTTTTACTATTTTCCTGTGCAACAATTTTGACTGTTATGACAAATTTTAAGGCAAAAACAACCCTTGGTTTGGTTTTGTGGGGAGGGGAAAAATGGTACCCATCGGAATGGTTCATCTGGCTATTTTAATTAGAGAATTGTTGTTTTATTTTATTTTATTTTAATTATCAATGAAGGAGTTGTTTTTAGTGAGATTTTTTGGAGTTTTTGGAATTGGATGAAAAAATTCGAAATAAAATCTTGATTTCTGTTATTTAAACTAGTTTTTTGACTTTATATATAGATTCACCCTAAAAAATTCCTAGGACACTTCGATTGTGCAAAGTTACTCATCAAACTTTTGTATATATAGATTCAGCACCCTAAAAAATTTGCAAGACATTTCGATTGTGCAAGGTTAACCATCAAACTTATGTTTTCAATGAATTCCAACTCAATTTAAAAAAAAATAAACCAAAAAAATAAAAATAAAAACTTCAAAAAAATGGCATCGAAAGACTACTCGATCAATGAATAGTTTGCAAACATCAATGTCTTTGGGCAGCGAACTAAGTGTTAGTTTCTCCGGAAATTTCTGCGATTCATTCTCTGAAATTAGTTATTATAATATGGTAATGCCCAGAACCGGATCCCTACTACCAGATAGCCAATGCGACAAAACGCTGAGAGTTACTGCTCTGGCCATCAGAATGGGCCGTAGTGCCATTGACTAGGTCTGACTGTGTGTGACAGGCGAGAAGAATTACGATGGCGGACCGTCCAACGATATGTGTTCTGTGAATTTCACTGTATATACATAATTTTTTAAACACATTTAAGTTGAATTTTCCTCAAACTAATCATTAAAAAAATAAGATATTCACGTTGTTTAAGCACAACGTTGAAGGTTCAATAAAATATATTTTCCCTAGTCACCTAATAATTATATATGATTATTAATTGATAATTATACGCCATATATTATTATAAAGTTAAAAAAAAATTGAATTATTTTTCCCTTTTCGATGGGATTGACCTCGTGAGCAAATCAAGCTTTACTTATTCAAACATATATATCCCATTGAAACCTCGTGAGCAAATCAAGCTTTACTTATTCAAACATATATCAATGCTTTTATTAATTCGGTTTTTGAATTTAATTTATTACTATTAAATTATTTTATGTTACTGAATTAATCAATAATTTGAAAATAAAGTTAGAGATGAAGAATACAATGAATATTATTTGGAAAAAAATTAAGTGTTATTTTTTTATTATTAATATCATTATGGACGAGTCTTATTAAAACTATTTTTCATAAATTATTATTATTTTTTAATTTAATAAATATTTTATATATAAATATGCCTTTTTATAAAAATTCTTAAATTTAATTATTAATTATTAATTAAGTTGATACCATTTTTAATTTATTATAAATGTATATTATTAATATTTTTAATAATATTTACTATTATTAATAATAATAATAATTATTAATATCAATTTCTATTTAAATTAATAAATTGAAAAATGAATAAGTATTACTAGCACAACCACATTAAAAATATTAATGTGGTTGATACACTTTAAAGTTTCATTTGTTTTTATCATTGATAAATATATATTAATAAAAGGAATGATGATGATGATGATGAAGAATAACGACCATTAAGACCAATGTGGCCTATCAGACCTCAAGAAAAAGAAAAAGAATAGAAGAAAAATTATTCAAAGTCTTGTTTCTATGATCAAAGAGAAGGGAAAGAAGTGCACCAAGATCACTATAGATGGGTTGGCTTAATAAGACAAGAAGATTGGAAGTGCGGCAAATGTCAAGGAATTGAGAGCAGATGTGAGTAAGAGACGAGCAATCTAAAAGGAAGTGATTTTCATCTTGCACCTGTATAGTATCACATATTTGACACATTTTATCATTCCAGGGAGCCTTGGGAATATACCGCTGCCCAGTCTCACTTCGAAGCTCATGAGAATTAGTTATAATCCTAGCGATGCTTGTTTTTTTCTTAGTGCTAGTCAGCACAAAGAGATAATTCTAGTTATCAAAGGTGGGGTTGATCACCTCCATGTAGTATATTACCTTCTTTTTACCCTCGAGCTTTTTATCCTCCCACAACTTCTCCTTAAAATTGGAGGTACTAGTATATTTGACACTTTATTTGCTTCCTATATTGATCTCCTCCTTAATTCCCCAATGGTTGAGCCAATATTGGGCATCCTTATGCCACTCGCACTTGAGGCGAAGGTGGGGGTTTTGACTAAAGTTAGAAGCAATTTTTAGGAGCCTTTCGGATTCCATGCTGTAAAGCTTCTTCTTATACATCATATATCTAAACATAGTCGTACTTTCAATGGGGGACAGACCAACCTCGGTCAAGAGGATAGGATAGGGAGTATTTCCCTTGATCTTTAGGTTGTAGGTTATGAATTTATTTTGAATGATCTCAATCTTCCTCCATGACTCTTTGGATATATCGCAACCCCAAACTTCACATCCGTATAAGAAAACATGGGTGACGAGAGTCTCAAAGAGGAACCTATTTTTACTCCAAATGAAAATATCGATCAACTTACAATTGTTTTCAAGCTCATAATAAGATTTCCATCCTACAATAATCCTCTTGTCGATGCTATAATTCCAGTTGAGTTGATGAGGAAATTCAATACCCAAATATTTATAAGAAGAAACCTACTGTAACTACTGGTTATTATAAGTGAAACTACCCTACGTGATCTTTTTGGATTTAATGATCATGACTTTAGTCTTGTCGGTATTAATTTTCATACCCATCTTGGAGCAGTAGACATGAAGAGTTTTAAGCTGCTTGTCAAAGTAATTTCATTATTATAATACAATTATTATTATTATTATTATTATTATATTACAAAAAAAAAATATTATTACTATTTCAAATTAATATTATATTAATTAATATTTAATATTATTTAATATAATTTAAAATTTTAATATAATATTAATTTGAAATAGTAATAATATTTTTTTTTTGTAAATGAGACTAATTCTACTAAAAAATCATATGGTACAAATTGGAGCTACAGTCAAGCTAGGCTAGATAGCAAGGATGCCAGAAATGATAAACTATCAACCTCGGTCTTGTTAAGTAAGAGAGTAACCAAGAGAATCATGAAGAGAAATGTGGGAGCTATAAGAGATAGACACAAGAATCTACCCAGAATGGGTTGAATCCTCAATACGACATTTATTTCCTTTATTTTTTGTAACTTTAACCCAACTGTCCTGGGGCGTGTGGGCTAAAACCACTTGAATATTGTTTTTGACTCAAGGAGGAGTCTCCTTATCCGAGTCGGAGGAGGACTCATGAGTTCATTTCTGAGAACTCGAAGAAACATTGGGCCCCCCAAGGTCTACCAAGGACATTTCCTCCTCCTGATTTATTGTGTCCTCAACTAATTTAGTCTCATCCTCATCCTCATCCAAGTTGAAGGACTCAATGTCATCCATGGGAGGTGGATCACAAGGTTTCCAGCTTTTGGAGTTTGATTTGTGATTGCTTCTCTTGTTTTGGGCGAGGAACGTGGTATAGTTGTTCTGAAGATGCCCTATTTGATGGAAGTGACAATATCAGAAAGCAATGTTATCGTAGTCCATGGTCTGTGTCCAATGGTAATCACCAAAGTTGATATTGATTTGATCGGGAAGACCTTTACTTATGTCAATTTCAGCACATATTCTGCCATAGGTGTATATGCTTATCTCCCCCTTGGAGGGATTCATTGCTAGAAAGCGTCCTAGAGAGTTTCCGAAAAGTGCCATAAGGGAGCAAGTGTATTTGGAAGCCTGACCCAGATAGGAAGCTTGGTAATGACTATCGTATAAGGGTTGATGTTTGGGAACCAAGGGATGAGGAAAATCCCTACTTTACCCTAAAAGCATGGACCATGTGTTAAGGCTTTTTGATAATATTCATTGAAAGAAAACAAACCTATGAAGAAGCCATTCGAGCAAAAAATAACCTTACTATTATTGGTCCAAGTGGAGTGAATCCATTGGTATAGATCTGCTGTGTGAGCCCATAATCTATTGAATCAAAAAATAATGGCAGATTCAACATAGATTTGAAACTAGTTTTCAAGTGCCGGGTGGGAAATTTATAGAGAGGGAGCATCCTCCAATTTTTCAACCAAAAAAGGGTTGGGGGTCTTCGAGGGTTGAGAAGCTTTCTTGGGAGGCTGTGCATGGAAAACATCTTTGTAAGGGAAAGCTTGGGTGGAAGATGGCTGTCGAATTGCCCCTCCTAGCAAACGAAGGGTAAGAACCATGGAAGCAAATTTTTCAATATTGTAAAAAGAAAGCGGGAGAGAGTCCTCTAGTTGTTTACCTCCATGGATAAATCGTTGAAAGGCAGAGGGAATCCCTAGCCTGAGTTGAAGGGCATGCAAAAGGTTCCTTAAAAAATCTGATGAGCGAACCCAAAGAAGCATGGTTTTGCTAGAGAGAAGAGAGATATGGATATAAAACGGGGTGGGGGGGTGAAAGATCTGAGGTCCCCTGGCTACCACAGCTCATCCATGAGGCCAGATTGTCAAGCTCGTGTGGCTTGCTACTGAACATGATTTCTTCTTCACATTGGTTGTTCTCACTTGTGAAGGGACCGCCTTGGCATCTAAACCCTGGGGTCATACGGTGGGGTGAAGAATCATTGAAGGGTTGGGTTGAGTAGAAGAGACCAGAGCCTTTATCTCTAGTACAAAGAAATTTTTAGATCATGGCTCTCTTTTCCGTCACATTGGGGTTGAGATCCACCCCGATTTGACCATCAAGGACCCCTCCGACCTGCAAATTGTAGAAAGCCTCTTTGTCTGCAACAAAAGTTGTTATGCTTGTTTTGGATGTCAAAAATCTTATACAGGTTTGGACCTTCTCCCCCGTTTCTCCCTCGTGAATGCTTTCATTAATGAAATCTTGCTGAAGTTGTGGCATACTTTGTCTTTGATCGTTAATAGCCTTAGGGCCACGCAGGGGTTTGACGATGGGAGAATATGGTGTGCATTCATAAACCCTAGGATTCATCTTCGTCGATTTTCTTGGAGCAGCGTTAATCACAAAATTTTGAAAGATCCAAATAGAGGAATTACTAATTGAAATATTAATAATATTTATTAACAATAATAACAATAATTAATTTAGTAAATGTGGTTGATTTATGTCCAAGTCTTCATTTGTATCTATAATATTTAAAACTAAATATATTGAATTAAATAATAATAATAATAATAATAAACTTTTTTTCATTTTTTGTAATAATTAATTTATTGTTTATTTATTTTAAGTAAATAATGATTTCTTATAAAATAATTTTAATAAATAGTACTTAATAAATTAATTCAACCATGATTAACCATGGTTGAATTTCATCAACCATGATGAACTTTGATTACAGTCTCTTTGATCATGATCAACAGTCATGCTCAACCATGGACAACCATGGTTAATCATGCTCAACCATGTCTTATAAAATCAAACATGGTCAGCCATGGTCGAACGTCACATTACCAAAAATATTATCTCGATATGAAAACCAATCGTAGTCAACCATGATTCAACATCGGATTGTGACAAGGAATATGAAAATCAACCGTGGTCAACCAGGTCTATTTTAGTGTTTATAATATTTATTTTAGGGTTTATATACCTTGGGTTTATAATATTAGTCCCTTGGGTTCATAATCTCTTGGAGTTTTGGTATTAATCCATTGGGTTTATTATTTCCTTGGTTTTATGATATTAATCACTTGGGTTTATTATTCCCTTAGGTCAAAAAACCCCTATCCACCTGAAGTTAAAATAGTAATCCTTCGGCCAATTAGGCGTTTGTTGTAGTGTGTTATAATTGTGTTGTCCTACCTAGGACTCATATCCTATTTCTTAGGGAGTTGTTCTAATCTCCCAACTAATTTCTATTCTTGTATGTTTGGCTAAATGAAGGCACGTTGTGTTCCTTGGTAGTCTCTAAGTGAAGCAGGTCTCACCTGAGAGCTGTTCATTATTCACTGATATTTTTTTCTCTTATATTTTAATTTGGTATTAGAGCCAAGGTGAGAGTCGAGTTTGTGTTTTGGTTAAGTATGTTGAGTGTTTTATCACTGGTGAGAGAAGCACACAAGTATCTCCATAAAGAGGAATATGTGTCAATTTTTGAAGGCCATTGGGAGAAGCACACCAGTATTATTACATGTGGAGAAGTCGCTAAGTGTTGGATCCTAGTTTTTCACATTTGACACTATTATGAGAATCTTTTGTGCGTTCGATCCCGGATTAGTGCCATGGACTAGGAGTGTTGCAGAGCACTGGTGGTGAATTATTTTATTTTTCACAGGGATACACACTCCTCCAGGAGGACGTTACAAATAATACCACATAGAAAAAGTTGTGTATTGGTGTTCTTCCTTCCAGAATTGTGTATCAATGTTCTATCCATCCATTGCCAATATTATACTGTATAGTATGAGCCTTCAAGTAGATGGAATTACAAATATAACTATGATTACCATCTATATGTACATTTCTTCTATATAGTTGGATTAATTTCATCTGTCTAGTTATTGTTTCACTTGGAAGTAGGGTTTTTAATTGAGTGGCATTCTAGGTAGATTTTGGTGCATTCATTGTTGATTAGTGGGTAGTGTGGAGCGAGTGTGTAACTGTTACACAACAATTTGTCACCATCCTTGCAATCCCTCGCCCCGCATATTGAAGGGTCTTTCCCATGACCTGTGAGCAGTGTCATCCTCTGCAAGCACCTTCCTTAAATCCTTCTATACAAGAACATCATTTCTCCTGCAGAAGAATTTCTCAAAAAGCCCATAAAAACCTATGTTTTGGCATTGGCGCGGGTAGCCAGTTCACCCCTCACACCAATGTGGAGAACGTACACTAGAGGTTGCGCCAGCTGGAACTCTGTCCCTTTGTTGTACCCGCACCAACCTTTTTGGGAATTTTTTTTAACAAACTAGAGGCAGAATTTTCCTTCAACCACCTCTGGGATGAGTCACAAGAAGCGGTTAATTGGATGAACCATGGATCTCGCTCTTTAGGTAGAGGTTTCCTCCTCTTATGGGACACTCTTAGAAGATAGGTCTCCCTTCCATGATTATAGGGATCCTAACCTCTCCCTCTCCCCATATATAAATGAGCTTTCTCCCATCATGAAAGCTAGCTGAACATGGAGAACTAAGCTATAGTCGAATAACTGAGAAGGTAGATCAAGAAGGAAGTCCATCGAGAGGTCCCTTATCCCGTCCGAATTCCCCGATGAGCTTTGAGACGTGCTTCTCCCGAGCCCCGCTGGAGGAGACCGCAACGTCATAGCATGGTTGTATCTCTTCTTTCTACCTATTAATATAAGTGACTATTGTCTGGTTCCCGTCTTGTGTTTTGTATGTATCAAATGCAATATGATAGTCTTCTCTGACTGATTAGTATATTTTGAATGGAATTAGTATATGGTATGTGGTTGTCGTTTTCTGATCTCTGTGTAGGTGTCCAAACACGATAGGAAGAAGGGTTATGACTTGTCTTCGATTAGGAGCGAGCGACTCTCATCATCACTATAGGTGCCGACGATAACTTTGGACCATTGATAGGCCATCTTGTCGCATCCTTTTTCATTCAAGTATCTAGGAACCTACAATCTAGCATGATTCCTTGTTTCTAGACCCACCCTAGGGCTAGTGGGATCGCCTCTGTCCATAGAGGGGATTTACCTAAGTAACAGTAACACATAGACCCATCCGTGAATGAGAAATAACTAGTTGTGGTATAACAACATTGAGGAACAACTAATGTTGTTGTTGAAACTATCTCATCATTTTTGGAAACTATGGTGTTGGAAACTATGTTGCTGTTGAGAGCATCTATCGACCTCCATGTCATTATATGTTTGGAGTCCATGTATTTTATTGTTACCAAAACCAAGATGTGAGAGAAGTGTACCAGTGTAATTTTGTACATTTGGTGTATTTATCTTTTAATAAATATTTGTAAAGAATTAGTGGTGTGTTGTTAAAGTTTTTTGGAAATTTATAGCTGTGAATATTTTTATGGATTGAGCTCAGTGTAAATTTGGAGAATTTATTTTTCAAAGTATGGCTAATCCCCTTGCGGAAACACATTTAAATGAGGCTAATAAATTGAATAGTTCCAATTATGTAAATTGAAAATTTAATATGCAAACTTTAATGCAAGGATATGGTGCATGGTGAATAAAAAGTGGAGATGAAGTGAAGCCAAATACAACAACAGTTGTAACAACAACCTCAATTGAATATTAGGATAAGCTAAAGAATAAGGAAAAGGTATCATTAAGGATGTCTATAAAAGATAGTATCATTCCCTATATTCGTGAATGCAATACCTCTAATGAAACATGGAATGCACTTAAGGATTTGTATGAGTCTAAAATTAAACATAACTTCCTCTCATTGCAAATCAATCTTTTTTACATGGATATGGAAAAACTTGAAACTATTAGTAATTTTATTTCAAGAATTAAAGATTTGAAGGATAAGATCGGATACATAGGAGAATCAGTATCTAGTACTAATATTGTAACAATAACCTTTAATGGAATGTTAGAATAATACCCGATGTTCGTTACATGTCTTTTAGTAGGGGAGAAAGCCCCCACTTTTGATGAATTGGTAGGTATATTAATGAAAGAGGAAGAGAGGTGAAGAAAACTAAAGCCTAAAAATATAGATCTAACATTAATGGCAAAGAGAAAGAAATATTTCAAGGGAAATCCATGGGAAGGAAGCAAAAGAGAAAATACACCACAAAGAAAGCAATCATTTGCAAAACTATCCAACAAAAAGTCTCAACAAGGTATGACACATTAAAGGGTGATGCTAGAATAAAATTTTATTATTTTGGCAAGCTTGGGCACTTGTCTAAAGATTTCTTTAAAGAAATAATGATGAATCAAAACATAAAAGTAGAAGACATACATGTCATTTTGGAGATGGAGGAGATGCCATGAATAATTATTTTATGAATCTTAAATTATGTGTTTCAAATGTTGTATTTTTTTCTGAGACTGATGATGTAAATTCATGGTTCATATACTTTGGAGCTTATATTCACATATCATGCAATAAACATTGGTTTAAAAATGTTCATAAAACCAACAATGGTGAAACAATTTATCTCACGGATGATCATTCACACCAGATTAAAGGGTATGGTGATGTTACTATAACATCACTGAATGAAAGTGTTAGACATATTCATAATGCAATGTATGTACTTGAAATTAAGAAAATTTTGATCTTTGTTTCTACCATAACTAATGAAAGCTTGAAGGTAGAGCTTGTTAACTCACACTGTTTGGTGAAAGAAATGCAATATCACTTAAAAGATGTTGCTACAAGTGTGAGAGTTGGAGGCTTATATAAGATTTATGTAAGAAGAAAAAGTCATCAAGCTTTGGCATTTACAACTATGACAACAAAACATATTTGGCATCAAAGGCATGACCATCTCAATTATCATGAATTATTACAACATAAAAGAAATGGATGGTAGAGAGTCTCTCATTGTTAAAAATAAATATGTCGCATGTGAGGGATGTGCTTTAGGGAAAATGCATAAGTATAATTTCCTACTAATATTGATAGGAGGAAATGATGCATGAACAAGTGACAGTATGTCAGGGCCTTATGCGTATCAAGTCCCTAGGTGAATATTATTTTTTTTATATCGTACTTGTGATTAAATATATATATATATATATATATATATATATATATATATATATATATATATATATATGGATTTATTTCAAGGAGAAAAAGTCTCGTATTTGAATATTTTAAAGAATTAAAAAACTTTGTGGAAAAGAAAATAAGAAAATACATAAAAATCCTCTGATCAGATCAAGGGGGGGAGTATAGATTGGGAAACTTCATCAAATACTGTAAATACCGTGGAATTTTACAACAATTCATAGTGCCATATAGTCCACAAAAAAATGGAGTAGCTAAAAGGAAGAACATGACTTAGGTGGAATGTGCGAGAAGTATGATGAAAGCTAAAAATATCTCTAATTCCTTTCAGGTTCAATCCATTAGTACTATTGTGTATTTAAAAAATAGAAGACCAATCTTTTTTTAAATCTTAAGACTCCATTTGAAGCTTTGTCTGGATATAACCAAAAGAGACTCAAAGATATTTGGATGTAAAGCCTTTGCACATATTCCTAAATAGGATAGTAGGAAACATGACGCTAAAACCATCAAGTGTGTCTTTACTGGGTATTGTTCTCATCATAAGGCATATAAAATATTTGACCCCTATACACATAAAGTATTTGAAAGTATAGATGTCTTGTTTCATGAACATGTAGATGAAGGCTAGAGGGATGGAAACTATGATGTCTGACACATTCCTCTTGATCTCGATGACGCAAAAGGTGAAGCAAAAAAAAAAACAGGAGCAGAAAGAAGAAGTATAATCTAGTGACATGGACACCTCAAGTAGTGAAATCTCATTGAGAGGAAAATATGGGTCACAAAAAAGAAGGAGATGAAATTAGAGTAGTGAAATTCCAAGTAGATCATCACACTAGATTCAACCATGTATAAGGTACACAGATTATGCTTTGAAGACTAATGTGTTGAATGTGATAGAACCCTTTAACTTTAAAGAAGCTGATGAACATGTGGAATGGAGAAATGGAATGAAGGAAGAATATGATTCAATAATAATGAATGAAACTTGGGAATTAACTGAATTTACTGAAAAAAGAAGAAGAAGAAAATAATCCATAAGATGCAAATGGTTGTTCAAATTCAAATTTAACGTAGATGGAATTATGGATAAATGTAAAGCTAGATTAGTTGCTAATGGTTATTCAAAAAAACATGGAATGGATTATTGTGAAATTTTGAACTTGTAGCTAAGTTTAATACAATTAAATTACTAATTTCCTAGGCTACAAAAAATAAATGGAAGCTTCATGACCTAGATGTTAATTCTGATTTCTTGAATGGGGACCTAAAAGAAAAAGTGAAAGAACATATTGTTTGTAAATTAAGAAAGAATTATATGGGTTGAAACGTGCACCAAGCCAATGGTATGAAAATATTGAATCTTTCTTTTTTTAGAAGGGTTTTATGAAAAGTTTAAGTGATTCTAATCTCTATACCACAATAGATAACAAGAGTAATGTTTTTTTTTATTTCCCTATATGTTGATGATCTTATAATAACATCAAATGCTTGTAAATTTATTGATGAAGTCAAAGGTACTATTTCACGGGTGGTTGAATGAAAGATCTTGGTGAATTAAATTATTGCTTAGGTTTTGAGGTATGGAACGAAGATGGGAAAAGTATGATTACAAAGTAAATATATTAGATAAATTCTCAAAATATTCAAAATGGGCCACTGTAAAGAAAAATCATTTCCTTTAAATCATAATGTCAAATTTGATAGTAATGATGGATTAAGAGAGGTGAATGACACATTGTATCGTTATTTAGTGGGAGGTCTAAAATATATCACTACAACTTGAATAAATATTTCATATTTAGTTAGCAGGTTAAGTTAGTTCATGAACAAGCCTCTTGAAATCCATTGAAAAGAAGAAAACGAGGTCCTCTGGTAACTTAAGGGGACTATTGATTATGGTATTAAATATACTGATGTTTTTGATGTTGAGTTAAAAAGTTACTTTGATTCATATTAGGCCAAAAATCATGAAGAAAAAAGATCAAATTTAGGACATGCATTGAACATTGGATCGAAGATCACATCTTGGGGTATCAAAAAACATCCAATTATTTCTTTATTGTCAACTGAAATTGAATATAAAGCCTTGTGTGGTGATACATCTCAAGCAATTGGGTTGAAACAAATTGTTAAAGATGTTTTAGAAGAGAAGAGAAAGCTTACAATCATTAAGTGTGACAATTAAAGCTCCATCAAGTTGGCCAATAATCTAGTGTACCACTCAAGATAAAAAAATATTGACACCCAATAACATTTTGTCATGGAAAATATGCAATCTTAAGAAATTACTTTAATTTATTGTAATGCCATTGATAATGTGGCAGACATCTTCACAAAGCTTGTTGGAAAGGAAAAGTGTGAGTCATTGAGGGATATGTTAGGTGTGGTAGAGAATCCATTTCTCCATTTAAGGGGGGAATTGGAATTAATGGAGAAATATAGTGATTTATAGATTAATTTATTATTTGGAATTTTTCGTAGTGCGTTAGAATTGTGTTTTCCTATTTAGGGCTCAGATCCGATTTCCTTAGGAGCTGCTCTAATCTCCCAACAAATTTGTATTATGTTGACGGTGCTGGAACCACCAACATTCAAGGGGTCTCCATGATATGTGGTCCCAATTAGACCTCACATTGTTTGGGATAGGAGCCCCATCCAGAATATGGCCCGATTTTCGAATTCTTAAATATTTTCCTTAGATCTAGCTTTCAACAAGAGAGAGGAGTGAAAATTTTCCTTTGAAAAGCAAGCGAGTATGCTTGGTAAGTGTTAAGTTGCAGGAGTATCAAGGTTATTATATTTTGAGGGAGAGAAATAAGTGAGACTCTAAGAGAGAGTTAATAGTACCACCCTAGTGGAGACACCTGCAACCAAGAAGGATTTGTCTAATATCCAGTGGAATAGTCCACAAAGATGCGACGATCATTATATCCAATATATAATAAATATGTGTCCAACATCTAGCGGAATAGTCGACAAGGATACAACAATCATAACAACCATTAAAACACATTCTAAATATTATAAGTACTAAAATAACCAAAATTGTTCAACTACTTTAACATAGATGAAAGCAAACATGAATTACAAACATTCATAGAATATTCTTACAAATATTCATAATCCATGCATGAAGAATGTGTTGGCCATGAGTCTTCTATTATTAAGTAAAAATTCTAAGAGACATGTATACAATGAACAACAATAGCTCAAATAGTGGAGTGTTGGAGCCACTCCTTGATCCTCAAGAGAACTAGCTTGTCTCTCTAGTGCCTTGCAGGAGGAGCCACGATGAAAAGTACTTTGATAATAAAATGAGGGTGTATATATAACCAATGAGGAGGTGATGATTCACCTTCCTTGTGACCCTTTGATTACCCTCATGATTGTTTGACTTCCTATGACCTTTCAACTTTACATGACTCTTCATATTTTGTACATGTCCTTTAGACTTTCACTTTATAATAAATTTTTGAATGATAATTTACATACTCCACAATAATGGTGTGGCATGTGACAAATCATGAAATGACAAGACATGACACTGTTGACATGGAATTATTGATGATGTGGAAATTTCAAGCTACTCTTGCTTCTCCTTTCTATGTATCTTCTTGATAATTATCTTTTATTCACTTTCACATGGCGTAGAGGTAAGGAGTGTTCAATGATATCAAGTCTTGAGTTGTGGTCGCAAAATGGCGTCCCTTTGCTTTCTCTTGGTTGATTAGCTTACATAATCAGCTAAGAAGATGCATTTCAACACGTTTCCCTTATTCATTTCCTTCTTCATCACGTTGTCATGGTATGATATGGTACCTGCATCTAAAATTCACTCATGACGAGAAGACATCAATCCGATAAACCCCTAGTCTAAGATAATGCATGTTGATCCACTCATTGAGCAAGAACTAAGTGATAAGTTGAGAGAGAGGCTCAGTGACTATGAAATTGCATAGATCAGTTAGTTAGAAGTGAATCTTGGGCCTTGAGATTGCGTAATGTGCAGTCCAAGATGGACTGAGGAAGAAAAATGCACAATCTGGGAGCTAAGTGTGACAGGCTGAGGGGATGTGCACTTGTTCAACCTATTGTAGAGTTCTGGAAGGCAGAGGAGGCTGTGAAATTACACAATTTTTCATATTAGGAGCTCAAGAGTTGAGATTGAGGCCAATATTGTGCAATGCGCAGTTGAAGCCAGGCTGGAGGGATGGATTGCACAATTTTGGAGGTCAAGGTACAGGTTTGAGTAGTAGTATTATGTAGTGTAGTAGTCTCGGGAGGCAGGAACTGTGCATTGTGTAGTGTCAAGAGGTAAGTTCATAGCTAGAGGACTAAGACTACGCAATGCACAATTTAGGAAGGCCATATGAGGCTATGTTTCTTAGTCAAAAATGTTTTCAGAAGATGACTAAGTGTGGGATTGGTGAGGCTGATATGAACAATGATATGAATTTGACTATGACCACACACTTAGAATACTTGGAGACACAACAACATAGCCCATCTAGGACACATTAACAACAAAATTCCCTCAGTGTGACAACTTTGTGACAAATTACGACATGTGAGACAATAAAGATACACTTTGCGATGATCGTGACGACACTTGTACGAAAATTCTTAAAACTGTGAGAATGAGTATGAAAAATATTTACATGGTAGGATAAAATAATTTACACAAACATAACCCCTTGAAACAACCAAAACAAGATTACACACATTGTGCGACAACAAAGACGATATTTTTCCTTTCTCGCAAAAGGGACTAGAACGTTTGAAGGAAACACATGGAATGGGTTTCAATGTTTGTGATGAAAATATACAAGACCAAGGAAGGTTCCACAATTAAGTGTAGGAAATTTTTTTGGATGGTGTTGTAGTAGCAAAAACACTTGGTGACATGCTAGTAGAATTTTAGCTTCTCTGCCTTGGTTAACTCTTTCATGCAGGGTATTAGTTCTCAAGGTAGTATTTATTCATCCTGTATATTACTCGTGCCTCCCCAATTACCCCATGAATAAACATTGTCCCATTTGTACCTTCTCATTTGAACACAACATACGATTCAATAATATCACAATGTTTCTAATTAGAAAGGGTAGAGAAGTTCACAAGCTTTATATTTTCATTATATAATTTTTCCATCTTTGGTGTTGCTCCGCTGCTAGTAGGCCTGGAAAATACCCTAGTGGAGTCACTACCGGAACAAAAACATTGCTTCGCTGCCAGCGAGCCTGGTTAGTACCCCGGCAAATTTTCTTGCTCCACCTCTATTTGTAGGAAGCCTTTCTCTTCTTTTGTCTTTATTATTTTTTTTAATAGGAATGTGCATTGGAACTTATTCATTTTATGGGTTGAAGAGGGATACAAAATTATTAAGAGTAGGAGAGGTTGTTCCTTCAAAGAAGCATATAGATACCTCTGATTTAGGTTTGATTGTTTAGATTTTCCCCCTTTTTCTCTTCTACCGATTGGATAAGCATTAAATCAACACATCATAAAGAACTGAGTGTGGGCATAAGGTTTTCTGAATAGACATAAGTATCATGGATTGACCAAAAATATCCTCGCAGACAGATCATATTTTTTGTCAGAACTTCATTGGAAAAAAGGTGTAAACAGCACTAGGAAGAAGGATCGAAGGTTAGGAAAATGTTGTAGTGTCACAAAACTCTTTTCAATTCATTCGCACACAAAGAAGTTGAAAAACACAATCACACACAACACTTATTTACATAATACAACAAAAAAAAAACAAAAAAAACAAGAAAAATACTATCTACATAGCACAAGGCATAGCCCCATATCATCATTCAAAATAATGTTTTAAGTCTTTTCCATTAATAGGGAGAGAGTCAATCTTCTCGTCTAGTGATTATAGATGATATGTGTGTTGTCCAAGCTTTTCATGAATGGTAAATGGTTTGATCAACAAGGATTGAAACTTAGTGTGTCTACCTTTGTCCTCATGGGTTTTTTCCCTCTTCAAGACTAAGTCACCCTCACTTAAGTCATTATTCCCTACATAATCCTTGTTGAAGCACCTCTTGATATGACTCTGGTGAAGAGAAAATTTTTCTTTTTTTTTAATCCTTTCTTCTTGCAACTTACAATGAGTGTCCATCCTATGATAAATTAATAAAGATGGCTTGCCTTGGGATTCCTGTGAAATCTGAAGGGAAGGCAAGTAGATGTTAGGGGGAAGTATGGATTCTTTTTCGTACACTAGGAAGAAAGGAGACATATTCAAATAGGGTTTTGGCATGAATCAATTAGCCCATAGAGAATTTACCAAAGTGGAATGATGATTCATTTGTTCAGATAAGATGGTATTCTTAATACTACATATAAGGTTCTTATTTGTAGACTTAGCAAGACCATTTCCCTGCGGATAGTAGTTAGTTGAATGTTTCAGTACGATTCCATCTTTATTGAAAAATCATATAATTTTAACAATGAAAAATATGTTGCATTTTCAAAAAAAAGTGAAGTCGAAATTCCAAACCTGGAAATGATATTCAGCTTAAGGATGTTGATGACTTCCTGACCATTCACCTATTTTAGCAGAACTCCTTCTGTCCACTACATAAATTAGTCTGTATCAGTGAGGATGTAGCATTTTTTCTTTGATGAATGTAGAAACATTTCACCAATAACATCTAGGCCCCATTGTTGAAATGGTTCTTCCATTGCTATAGGCTACAATGGGGTGATTGAATTCTTGTTTTGGCTAACAAACATTTGACATACTAGAAATTTGTGGGGATAGGCTTGAGAATCTTTGTATAATATGGGTTAATATAAACTGACCCACATAAATTTGTGCGTAGTCATATCATCCAAAAGGTGTCCCCCAACTAGTCCATCATGGATATCACGTAATACTTTATCTGAATTGTGTGCTTATAAGCACCTAAGTAACACTCTATTATGGTGTTTTCTAAAAATCACCCCATGCATCAATTGATAACATAATGCTTTAAGTGTAAGTGCCCTCTTCTGACGTGCAAATAAGTGAGAGGGCACAATGTCATGCTCAAGGTATTGGCGCAAATATGCATAACAAGAGTTTGTGATGATAGTGGGAGAAGCTTTATCAAAGTTATACATTTCAATCTCCTCCTCCCATCCATAAGGATATTCTTGGTTTGCATATACCAATTTTGTTGCTAGCCGACATATACCATGTCCCTTGATTCTGTGAACTGGCTTGAACTCTAAGTCTTACTCCTGCAGACCATTCTTCCAGTTCACTCTCCTCTCACCCAATGCTTGCTGAATAAAAAATGATTTTACTGCTAGGTGCAGAACAAAGATGATGCAATGGTTATTCAAGAGATAGGGTCAGAATTTTTTCACCACCTTAGAGATTGCATAGGCTTATTTTTCAATGGTAGGGTAGTTTAATTTAGGTCCTTAAAGGTTGTCACTCATGAAATTTATTGACCACTCATTGTTTTGATCACCATTTTGTATGAGCATAATGACGAGAGAAGTGTCAGAAGTGAAAGTGTAGAGAAAAAAAATTGCTAAAATACAGGTTGTACAAAGAAGGTGCTTCTGCAATAGCTTGCTTAATACAAGAAAAAAATTTCTTTTCCCTGTTATCCCATTTGTAAATTTCATGCTTCTTTACCATCTCCTACATTGGTTTCACGATATGAGCGTAATCCAAGATTAATTTGTAGAGAAAGTTAATATTTCCCAGGAAGGACTGAATATATTTCTTGTTTATTGGGAAGGAAATTTGCATAATTTCTTCAACCATTTCTAGTTTCACTTTAATCCCATTCTTTGTGATAATTTGACCCGAGAGATTGCCATCGTACACTATAAAATACTCTTCTTGGGAGTAAGGGATGTCCCAGATTTGCGACATCGCTCGAAGAGTTTCGTTAGGTGGTGTAAGTGGTCAGATTTTTTTTGGAAAACATGGTGACATCATCAAGACACACCACTACGGTTTTTCCAATAATTTCGGGGAATGAAATTTCCATGGTGCATTGAAATGTTGCACCGAAATTGACCAACACAAATGGAATTATTCTAAATGAAAATGTGCCCCACTTCATGTGAAATGTAGTCTTTAGTTTGTCAGGCTATAAGAACAAAATCTGGTTATGACTGGAATACCCATCTAACAAAGGAAACATCTCTGACCCTGATAATTTTTGCAGTATCTTCTCCATAGATTCAACAGGGTAATTATATTTTTCCAAGGTGCAGTTCAAGTTGCAGAAATCAACACATAAGCGAATTTCCCTGTACTTCTTTCTCACTGGGACTAGATTCGATACCTAGGAAAAATATTGCACTTTATATATGATCTGTGTATCCAACAATTTTCTAAACTCCTTTTGAATCAGAGGATCAAGCATCGGATGTATCTTTCACAAATTTTGTTGGAAAGGCTTGGCCCCTTTTTTTATTGGAATGAAATTATGGATTATTCCGTGACATAAGTTTTGATCTTGTCATATGTCCACTTGAATACACCTCGAGTGTGATTGAATAAGAGGATGAAAGCTTGCCGGTCCTGTGGTGTGCAACTAGTACCAAGATTGACAAATTATAGATCCTTTTGTGTCCCAAGATTTATTTGCTCATGCGACAAAATTGAACTATGGGTTTTTGCATTGGCTAGACCTTGGAAGCAGTTTTGCAAGTCATACATATTTTCCAATGGTACCACACCTTTTGGCATGAGGTTCTATTTTTTTGTCCAAGCTGCATCATGTAATTCTTTCTTGTGATCATCTTCATCAATAGCTGCATCATTAAATACATCATTGTTTTCCACGAAGTGTTTTATCTACTGGTCATCATTGAAAACATGTAAGTTAGTGATATTGTCAGGGACAGATGGTTTATAAGGAATTTCTACAGAAAATATATCCCTAAGAAATGATAACCTAGAAACAAAATTTTCCAATGTATCCGCAGTTGCATTGCGTATTCTAGGAACAAAAATAATATTGAAAGCTTGGACATGTGAAATCAAATGACATACCTCTTGTTGATAACTTTTCAGATGAGGCGACACATACTATTTGGTATCACATACCTATCGTATGGAAATTTATGAGTCACCTACTACTTTGAGAATACTCACATTGATGTTAATGGCTCTTTGTAAGCCCAATATGATTGCTTCATATTATGTGGTGTTGTTCATGCGTTCAAATTCCAAGAAATTGTAGATAAAATGTTTTCTCTGCTGCAGGTCAACTAAAACACAACTACCTCCATAGCCCTTCTACATATTTGAACCGTCAAAATACAATGTCCTATTATGAAACCAACTCCAAAAATAGAATAAAAGAGAGATCAACGCCTTAGAAATAAGCTAGTTCGAGGGGGAAACCTCCTTTACATTACATAAATGAACAATTCTTGGATGATGCAAATGACAAAACATCCTTCTATATATAGGAGTCCATGGGGTCACAATATACTCCTAGTCGAACTAATAATAATAATGTAAGGGAAGAATAATAACAATATTATGGTTACAGGGGTACAACAATAACAATAAGGGGGCTAAACTATAAAAGATAAGGGACTACACTAGTAATATAAGGACCTAACATGCCCCTCTCCTTCAAAAAAGTGTTGTCCTCAACACATGAGTAGCTCTGGGTGCTTCTATATAAAATTCTCATCCTCCCATGTAGAATATTTAGTGGGTAAGTTCTTCCACTTGGTGAGACACTCTGAAATTGATCGATTTGGTAGTTTTCGAGTCTTGTTTCTGTGATTGCTTCAGGTTTCAATATGATTTTTCCTTCCTCATAAAGTTATGGAAATATTGTCTGAATTGAAGTTTTTCACTTATAACCTTCTTTAAGCATGAAGCATTGAAATTTGGATGCACTCGCAAAGAAGCAGGAAACTCCAATTTGTATGCCATAGTAACAATCTTTTGCAACACCTTGTAAGGACCATAGTACTTTGGCGATAATTTTTTATCCTTCTTAGCTTTCTCGAGGGACATTTTTTTGTATGGTTGTATCCATAAAAATATCCAGTCTCCTACGTCAAAACTTCTCTCGCTGCGATGTTGATCTGCCTGTTGTTTCATTCAATTTGTGGCATTTAGTTATCTTTACAGTTGGAAATTTTAAAGATGTTGATGTGATCTTCCAACGCCTTGATGAACTCAATTTTCTTAAGCCACCCACATCACGGATGATATCCATAAAGTGCCATAAATGGGGTCATTTTTGCTGCAGTATGGAAGGAAGTGTTATACCACCATTCAGCGAGAGGTAACCACTTGACCCATTGTGTTTGTTTATCAGATACAAAACAACGAAGATATCCTTCCAAACATTTATTTACTATCTCAGTTTGACCATCAGATTGAGGATGATAAGATGAGCTATGAGCTAGTTGAGTACCCAAATAAGAAAATAATTTTGTTCAAAAATTTCCAGTAAAAATGGGATCTCTGTCGCTTACAATAATATTTGGGTATCCATGTATCTTTTGATTATTTCCATAAATGTAGTAGCAACTGTACTTGCTTTAAATGGATGAGATAATGCACAAAAGTGTGCATACTTGGTAAGTATATCAACTACCACCATGATGACACTCTTTCCTTTGGGCTTAGGTAAACCTGTGATAAAATTCATTGAAATCTCCTCCCAATGTTGACTTGGAATGGATAAAGGTTGTAAAAGACTCAAGGTCATAATTTTCTCAACTTTATTTTGCTAGAAAACCAAACATTCTACCACAAACTTTTGAATATTAGATTTAAGGCCATCCCAAAAAAATTCTTTCTTCACACTGTGGTAAGTTTTTAAAAATCTTGAGTGTCCTCCTAGAGGAGAAGTGTGCAATTCCAAAAGAATATTTTGTTTTAGTTGGGAATTCTTACGAATATATAAGCGATCTTTGTACCATAAGGAATCATTTTTCCAACTAAATGGATCAGATGTACTAGGATCTTGTTGCAGCTTTTGAATGAGTTTCAACACTTCTTCGTCCTTCTTCCATTCATCCCTTGCTTCGGTTATCCAATCTGGTTGGATAATAGAAATTGAACAAAGCAATGCTTGTACCTCTTCATTATTTCTTGAGAGTGCATCTGCAACAAAATTTAGCTTCCCTTTTTTGTAGATGATTTCAAAGTCATAACCCAACATCTTTGTGACCCATTTTCTCTACTCTTCTGGAGATAGTATTTGTTCATAAAAGTATTTAAGACTATCATGGTAAGTTTTTAACTTGAAGTGTCTCCCCATTAGGTAAGATCACCATTTCTTTAGTGCATGTAGTATTGCTAACATTTCCTTCTCATACAAATCTTTCTGTAAATACTAATTTATTATCCTTCTTAGCTTGCTTGAGGGACATTTGTTTGTATGGTTGTAGCCGTAAAAATACCCAGTCTCCTACATCAAAACTTCTCTCGCTGCGATGTTGATCTGCTTGTTGTTTCATTTGATTTTGTGCCAAATTTAGGTTATCCTTTAAGAGTTGGAGAACTTCTTGTTGATGCTCGATGTGATCTTCCACTACTCGAGCCTTAGAATTTTCTCTTAAAGGTGATGTGATGGATGGTGGATGATATCCATAAAGTGTCATAAATGGAGTCATTTTTGCTATAGTATGGAAGGAAGTGTTATACCACCATTCAATGAGAGGTAACCACTTGAACCATTGTGTTTGTCTATCAGATACAAAACAACGAAGATATCCTTCCAAAATTTTATTCACTATCTCAGTTTGACCATTGGATTGAGGATGATAAGATGAGCTATGAGTTAGTTGAGTACCCAAATAAGAACATAATTACGTACAAAAATTTCTAGTAAAAATGGGATCTCTGTCACTTGCAATAATATTTGGGTATCCATGTATCTTTTGATTGTTTCCATAAATGTAGTAGCAACTGTACTTGCTTTAAATGGATGAGATAATGCACAAAAGTGTGCATAATTGGTAAGTATATCAACTACCACCATGATGACACTCTTTCCTTCGGACTTAGGTAAACCTGTGATAAAATTCATTGAAATCTCCTCCCAACGTTGACTTGGAATGGATAAAGGTTGTAGAAGAATCAAGGTCATAATTGTCTCAACTTTATTTTGCTGGAAAGCCAAACATTCTGCCACAAAATTTTGAATATTAGATTTAAGGCCATCCCAAAAAAATTATTTCTTCGCGCTATGGTAAGTTTTTAAAAATCCCGAGTGTCCTCCTAAAGGAGAAGTGTGAAATTCCAAAAGAATATTTTGTTTTAGTTGGGAATTCTTATGAAGATATAAGCAATCTTTGTACCATAAGGAATAATTTTTCCAACTAAATGGATCAGATGTACTAGGATCTTGCTGTAACTTTTGAATGAGTTTCCACACTTCTTCGTCCTTCTTCCTTCATCCCTTGCTTCAGTTATCCAATCTGGTTGGATAATAGAAATCGAACAAAGCAATGCTTGCACCTCTTCATTGTTTCTTGAGAGTGCTTCTGCAACAACATTTAGCTTCCCTTTTTTGTAGATGATTTCAAAGTCATAACCCAACATATTTGTGACCCATTTTCTCTACTCTTTTGAAGATATTCTTTGTTCAAAAAAATCATTTAAGACTATCATGGTAAGTTTTTACCTTGAATTTTATTTCCATTAGGTAAGATCATGATTTCTTTAGTGCATGTAGTATTGCTAACATTTCCTTCTCATACAAATCTTTCTGTAAATACTTCTCTTTGATTGGATGAATTTCAAAAGTAATGGGTCTTCCTTCTTGCATTAAAAAAATCCCGAGTGTCCTCCTAAAGGATAAGTGTGCATTTCAATGGTAAGTTTTTAAAAAACATGAGTTTCCTCCTAAAGGAGAAGTGTGCAATTCGAAAAGAATATTTTTTTTTAGTTGGGGATTCTTACAAATATATCAGCGATCTTTGTACCATAAGGAATCATTTTCCCAAATAAATGTATTATATGTACTAGGATCTTGCTACAACTTTTGAATGAGTGTCCACACTGTAGGTTTTAACCTTGAATATAAATTGTCTACACACGAACCTTATAACAGAAAATAAACAATAGCAAGAGCATAAAACATAAAACAAATAAACACAGATATCTTCCCCAAGATACCAAATTAGGACGACTAGCTTGATATTTCATTATATTCCTTTTAGTGTTACAACACATATATATACATGCCGAAGCATACATAAACCCCAATCCATTAACCCTGAATTAGAACATAACCGTAGTTCCCTTGACCGGATCTACATAATACTAGGGGCGAAAACCATCATACCCCAAAACCATGTGCAAACTCATGCACAAAACATGGGTGGGTCTGCCTATGAGTGGGACCGCATACCAAAAACAATTTTGTCGGGGTGCTGCCCCAGACCCCGATAAGGGGGGCTGCTGACCCCCCTATGACCCCCTTGCTGCGCCTGGTACAACGTACAGCACGTGCAGCTAGTCGTGGAAAGAATATAACACATACCCAACATTCCCCCACTTGTTGTTTTCTTTCCACAAGGGGCCATAGGAGAGCTTATTCATTGGGCTAATTCTTCAACACCCATTGTTTCTCTACACCAAGAGAACTTCTGAGTGCTCACAAAATTCGTCAATGCATATACAACATTCTTCAAAGTGTCCACCTTTACCAACAACACCCTTTTTTATTTAACCATATCTCTAACAAAGTGATATTGAACATCAATGTGCTTTGTCTTTGAATGATAAGCAGGGTTCTTAGCTAAGAAAATTTCCCTTTGGCTATCACAGTCTATCCTTATAGCTTGTTGTACCAACCCCATACTTGAACCTGTCTCCTTACAGCCAGCTAACCTGCGCCCAGTGGGCACTATATGTACGCCTCTGCATGGTTCGGCATGCCTCAGTGTCTTTTACTCATCCAACTGACTGAGCCTCCAAATAGGCTAAACACATACCCACTTGTAGATCTTCTTTGGTCCAGATCTCCAGCCCAGTCTGCATCAACAAAACCATGAATGTCCAACATTCTTTCCAATCCTGGTCTTCCCTGGTAGCACAAGCCATCTCACACTAGTGCCACGTAAATAATAAACACCTTCCCATTTGTCCATTGCTCCTTTACAGGTTTGACATAAACCTGCTCACTCCCCACATACTCCCTAAATATGGTCTAGTCTGGAGACCATTACATACATCATGTTCCTCTTGCACCCATGGAACATGGGACCTTATACTCCTCTTCTTCTTGTGTCTTGGGATGATGTTCAACAGACAGCTTTACAACTACAGGAATAGGAACATTCACCGGTTTACTATCCTGCATATTGAACCTCTGCAATATAGTCTCGACATACTTCCTCTGGTTTAACCAGAGCTTCCTCTTTACTCGATCTCTCTTAATTTCCATGCCCAAAATATAGTTTGCAGCACCAAGATCCTTCATTTCGAATTTGGAGAATAGTTGAGTCTTCAAATCTTGGATAATTTCTTTGTCATTTCCAATCAACAACATATCATCCACATACAAGACCAAATAAATAACACGGTCACCAATTAATTTAAAATAAACACATTGATCCTCCTTGCTTCTGGTGAAGCCAAGTCCTCGTATATAGGTATCAAATTTCTGATACCACATCTTGATATCTTTAGCAACCATACGAAGGAGGGAACTATGCTATTGCCATTCCAGTTCTTTCTTACCCTTACAAGGCCTTGGGTTTATGTATAGATCTCTCATAACCACAGATCCACTGTGGAAAGAAATGATGTCTGCTACATCCATGCAATATATCTCAAAATCAAAATGCAATGACTGAGATAAAATTAATCTAATACCAAGTAACTTTGTGATAGGAGAAAAAATCTCCATAAAAATCGATAATACGACACACGGAATAACCTTTTTGTTCTTAGCTGAGATTTTACTCACCTTGCGCTTCAATCATCTTCTTTTTAAACACCCATTTGCTCCCAATGGGCTTCCTTCCAGCCGGCAACTCCACGAGATCCCATGCCTCATTTTTGTGCAAGGATGCCATTTCATCAACCATGGCCTCCTTCCAGAGTTTTCCATCCTCTGAATCTACTGCCTCCCTGACGGTTCTGGGATCATCATCAGTTATAGTTAAAGAAAAATTTGAACATAAAGCATATGGACTATACCTTTTTGGTTGTCTTATTTCCCAAACTAATCTTCTCACAACTGGAGTTTGTGGCTCTTCCTCTTGGGTTCTGGGCATTTGAAGTCAGATTCAACTTATTCACCCTGGCTCCAGCTCATCTTCTCGGGTTCCTTCTAGGAATTCATGCTTCCAACAACATCTTTCACCTCTCTAAACACCCTTCTCAAACTGTACACAAAACCTTTGTGTTCTACGGGTTCCAAAACTTGTGTGCCTAGCCTCTTATACCCAATAAAGATGCACGTTTCAGATTTATTATCCAACTTGGTCCTTTTCTCCTTTGGAACATGTACATATGCATCACATCCAAATACCCTTAGATGTGAAAGAGAGGGTTTCTTACCAATCCATACGTCATGTGGAGTCTTATCCTCCAACGCTGATGAAGGTGATCTGTTAACTAAGTAACATGCATTATCCACTGCCTCTGCCCATAATTCTTGTCCTAACCCAGTACCATTGAGCATGCTTCTTGCCTTTTCCATCAGTGTTTTGTTCATTCTTTCTGTAACTCCATTTTTCTGAGGTGTGTATGGAGTAGTCTTCTATCGTGCTATACCACACTTCTTATAGAACTCTTCAAATTCCTTCTTGCAGAACTCCCCACCATTATTTGTCCTCAATGCCTTTATCTTCTTCTCTATCTGGTTTTCCACCAGAGCCTTAAATTCTTTAAATTTTTCAAAGACTTCAGATTTCTTCCTCAAGAAATATATCCATGTATTCCTTGAGAAGTCATCTATGAATGAAACATAGTACACAAAATTTCCCAGTGATGGAACTGACAAATGTCCAAACACATCACTGTGCACAGGATCTAATATCTTGTTCGCCCTCGTAGGACCAGAAGGAAAACTCACCCGATTCTGCTTCCCATATACACAATTTTCATAGAAATCGAAATCCAGAGAGAAATTATACATACCTTCTACCATACCATTTCTATGCAGTATCCAAAGGCCCTTCTCTCCAATATGTCCAAGCCTTTGATGCCATAGCATGGTCTTTTCTTCAGAGATAGCTAGGCTTTCCGCTCCACTTTTAGGAACCACAGAACTATTACACCCATCAATAATAGTGCTACCTTGTAGCTTGTATAGAGTTCCAATCCGAACTCCCCGCATTAATACTAGTGCTCCCCAAACCATCTTGCAGGCATCTTTCTCAAACACTATTTTTACACCTACATCATCCATCTTGCTTACAGAAATTAGATTTCTGGCCATTGCAGGAATATGCAGAACACTGGGAAGTTTTCTAATCCTTCCACCTTGTTGCTTCAGCTTGAATTTTCCACGTCCGACGATTCTGGCCTTCCTATCATCCCCTAGGAATACATCGCCGCCATCATATTTCTCATACTCGCAGAACCACTCCCTATGGGGAGTGAAGTGAAAGAATGCACCCTAGTCAATCAACCATGACTCATGATCTACATGTGTATTTCAAGAAGAAGCCAAATACACATCCCCACCTTCATCCGAGTTGGTTTTTTCCTCTACAGAAGGAGCATCATTAGATCCCTTTCCTTTCTCAGGAGCTTTAGATCTACATTCCTTTTTGTAGTGTCCTTCCTTTCCGCATGTCCAGTACACCTTTACAAACTTTCCAGGAGATTTAGATCTCCCACTCGAAACCTTATTCTTGTTTCTATTTTGGGACCTTCCTCATACAGATAAGGCATCTCCATTTTGACCCTCCATATTTCTCCGTCTCATTTCCTCTGACAGCAAGGCTGAGACAATGTTATCAAAATTCAAGGTAGTTGTTTTGCTACCTATTGCAATAACCAAACTGTCCCACAAGTCTGGTAGAGAACACAACAAACTGATGCACTTATCCTCATCTGAGATTTTAATATCAACAGATGACAGCTGACTTACCACAGTATTGAAGGCGTTCAGATGCTCTGTCACTGAGTCTCCATCCTTCATCCTCAGGTTATAAAACTTTTTCCACAGGAAAAAATTATTCACCAGAGACTTAGATTGGTACAAAGTCCCAAGTTTCTCCCACAAATTCTTCGCTATAGCTTCCCCATATACATTCAACAATACTGAATCTGAGACACACAACCATATTGTGCTCTTAGCCTTCCGATCCAGTTTCTTCTAGTCTTCATCTGACATTGCCGTTGGTTTAGTACCTGGATCTACCGTGATCCACTGATCTTTATCCACCAGAAGATCCTCCATCTTGAGCTTCCACAACTCAAAACTATGACCATGAAATTTCTCGATCTCTATCTTTCTGCCACTCACCATCTTCTTTCACCGCAAGAATCAATTCCGCAAATCTCCCACTGAACAGGGTCTACCTCAGGCCCAAGAAAAAAAACCCTCAGTAGCAAAGGCATCCCCTTGAAGCCGAAACAACTCTGAAACCAAATGTAGGTTTTAACCCTAAAAAGAAATTATCTACACACGAACCTTGTAACAGAAAATAAACAATAGCGAGAGCATAAAACATAAAATAAATAAACACAGAGATTTTCCCCTGGATCCCAAATCGGGATGACCAACTTGATATTTCATTATATTCCTTTTAGTGTTACAACACATATATATATACATGTCGAAGCATACATAAACCCCAATCCATTAACCCTGGATTAGAACATAACCGTAGTTCCCTTGACCGGATCTACAAAATACCAGGGGCCAAAAACCATCATACTCCAAAACCATGTGCAAAATTATGCACAAAACATGGGTGGGTTCGCCTATGAGTGGGACCACATACCAAAATTTTTTTTGCTGGGGCACTGCCCCGAACCCTGACAAGGGGGGCTGCCGCCCCCCCTGTGACCCCCCTGCTCCGCTCGACGCAACATACAGTGTGTGGGGCTAGTCGTGGAAAGAAAATAACACATACCCAACACACACTTCTTCATCCTTATTCCATTCATCCCTTGCTTTGGTTATCGAATCCAATTGGATAATAGAAATGGCACAAAGCAATGCTTCCACCTCTTCATTATTTCTTGAGAGTGCATCTGCAACAACATTTAGCTTCCCTTTTTTGTAGATTATTTCAAAGTCATAACCCAACATCTTTGTGACCCATTTTTGCTGCTCTTCTAAAGATAGTCTTTGCTCCAAAAAGTGTTTAATACTATCATGATCAGTTTTTACCTTGAAGTGTTTTCCCATTAGGTAAGGTCGCCTTTTCTTTAGTGCATGTAGTATTGCTAACATTTCCTTCCCATAAATAGTTTTCTATAAATACTTTCCTTTGATTGGACGACATTCAAAAGCAACGGGTCTTCCTTCTTGCATTAAAACAACACCAATTCCATTTCCTGAGGCATCACATTCCACAATAAAGGTTTTTGTGAAGTTTGGTGTAGCTAAGACCGGTGCTAGGCACATTGCCTCTTTAAGATGTTCGAAGGCCTTAGTTGCTTCATGAGTCCATGAAAGTGCATCTTTTTTCAATAATTTTGTTAGAGGTGCTGCTATTCTCCCATAATTCTTAACAAACTTGTGATAATACCCTGTTAACTCGAGAAATCCTCACAACTGCTTTATGGTTGTGGGGAATTTCCATTCCTTAATGGCTTTAATTTTGTTAGGGTCTACCTTAACACCCTCGTGAGATACAATATGACCCAGATATTCCGCCTCTTGTAGTCCAAAGAAACATTTGGATGTTTTTTCATATAATTGTTTCTCCTGCAATAGTTTGAGCACCCTGTCAACATGTTGAACATGATCCTTCCAAGACCTGTTGTAGATTAATATATCATCAAAAAATACTAGCACAAATTTTCTAAGGAACGGTTTGAAAATGGAATTCATCAACCCTTGAAATGTAGAAGGTGCATTGGTAAGGCCAAAAGGCATGACCAAAAATTCATAATGACCCTCATGAGTTCGAAATGCTATTTTCAGAATATCTTCAGTCTTCATTCTAATTTGTTGATATCCTAAACGAATATCCAACTTGGTAAAATAATTTTCTCCATGTAATTCATCCAATAATTCATCAATCAAAGGAATGGGAAATTTATCTTTAATGGTGAGCTTATTGAGCTCCCTATAATCCGGACACATGCGCCATGATGTATCCTTCTTGTGAACCAATACTACTAGAGCGGAAAAAAACTTTGACTAGGTTGAATTATACCATCCTCTAACATTTCTGCAATCATATGTTCAATTTCGCTCTTTTGGACATAAGGATATCTATAAGGCTTGATTTTTGGAGGAACAATTCCTGGAATAAAATGAATAGAATGATCATGATCACTAATAGGTGGGAGTCCTTTGGGAGTTTCAAATACCTTGGAATGATTGTCCAAGACTTTTTGGAGATTTGCAAAAATAGATGATTTTGATGTTGGAACTTCTAGTGAGCATAATTGTGCAATTACGCCTTGTTGTTCTTTCTTTATAACATTTGTCATGAAATTAGAGCTTATTATCTTTCCTGTCTTCCCTGCGATACCCCATAATTCGACTTCCTTTCATTCTAAAAATAATTTCAAAATAATTTATTGAAAATTAAAAGCTACCGTCCCCAAAGATTGTAACCTTGTACTCCTAGTACAACATCAGCACCTCCCATAGGAATGGAAAACATTGGACTATTCAATACGTATTCCCCCATGGTTAGCTTTATATTATGTAATTTTTCAGATCAATTTATAGTTGCTCCATTTGCAACCATCACTTGACATTCTGGTGCTGGGTATAGGAAACAATTCAATTCCTTGGCTACCTTACAATGAATAAAATTATGGGTACTATCCGAATCAATCAACACTATTACCTTTTTCTTCTTGATATGTCCTTCTATCTTGAAAGTTTGCGAAGTGGTAATTCCTGCCAATGCCTTACATGATATGGTCGGACTCATTTCTTCCTCTTCTAGGGTTGGTTCCTGGTTTATATCCTCTTCTTTTGAATATTCTTGTTCATTTTCTTGTTCCTCTTCACCATCTATGTAAAATAATTTCTTCTCAGCACACTTATGACCTTTAGTGTATTTTCTATCACAAATGTAGCAAAGCCCTTTTACTCTTTTTTCTTCCAATTATTGTGGTGTCAACCTTGTAGGTTGTGGAAGTCTAGGAGTAGCAACACTTCCATCTTTATATATGTGAGTGGTAGGCTTCCTTGTTGCCATAAGTTTACATTGAATTTGTCTTTCCAACCTGAATGCCTTTTCCAATGAATCAGGTTCCCAAACTCGAACTTCATGTTGGATGTTATCATTTAAAGTCCCTATGAAGACATCAATCCTGTGTTCCTCTGGAATATCAGCTACCCTTATATTCAATTTTTATAAGTCCTCAATGTGCTCCGCCACTAAACCATTTTGTTTGAGATTTATCAATTGGCTAAAGAAGGTGTTGCTTTTTGTATCCTCATAATGTGCTATCATTTCCTCCATAAAATTGGCCAAGTGACAATTTTTTTACAGGAGCAAAGCCATCAATACCATACAAATGTATTTTGTTCTAAATTTAAAGTTGCAATGTGTACCTTTTGTGGGTTTTTCACATTGTTGAGATCAAAATATTGCTCCATCCGTAGTATCAATGTTACGGGATCCTTGCCATAAAACTTCCTCATATCCATATTTGGAATATGGTGGTTCTTCCATCCAACATTAGAGTTCATGAAAATACGATTAACATTTATTTATTTTTCACCATGAGTTTCCTCTACTATCTTTCCGCCATTAGGAAACATTTCTTGTATCAAATTTGCCAAACCTTCAATGTCTACTTTTAGATCATTCTTCATGTTTTCCATTTTTTCATCGATCTTAGCTTCCATGTCATCTATCTTAGCTTCCATGCCAACTTCCATGCCCTCCATCTTAGCTTCCATGTCTTTCTTCAAACCATTCATCTTATTTTCCACGCCATTCTTCAAAACTTCCATTTCATTTTTTGTTGCTCTTTGCGTTAGGTGCACTTTCTCTTGTAATTTTGACATCTCATGTTGCATTTCTTCGTCTTCATGAGTCATAGTAGAGCCTTCTGAAGGATTAGTGGGTGTTGAATCCTTTTTAGGGGGGATTTTAGAACCCAGTACTGATATCTATTCTTCAATATGCCCTTGGAATAAATTCAAAGTAATTTTTTTTTCAAACGAGACTTATGTAATTTGAAAAAAAATACACACCTTTTTCTTGCTTTTAAGGAGCTCTATATTGAAACTGAATTATATCTGTGATTTCAGATCTTCAATATCTACAATTTGGCGCTAAGGTATCCCTATGTATCCTCTTTCTAATGCCACAGGTCTGACATGATTTGGACTCTTCAAGGAAAAGCTATGTCCAATCTCCCACAATGACCTAATTATGTACTGGTTCAGTAAAGCGAACTTGTATGACTTTCCACGTGTCATTGTTTCCTCCTTCGGCTCTGAAGTTTATAGATAGGAAACTATAGTCCGTGTACTTGCAGCCATTTTTTACAAAAACTCAATCAGACGCTCAGAGAGAGAGTTATGACGTTTTTTCCACAGTCACCTCTTTGAGATGAAATTCGGGAGCCTGAACAAATCATAACTTCCACAGATCATATCTCCAAAAATATTGTGAACCAAGATTTGAAATTTGTACATGAGGTTATTCCGGATTCCAGCTTCCTTCTATGAAAATTTCAGCTTCTGAAACCTCATAGAAAAATATTTATAGCGAAAAATCTTTGATGAATTATTTAAGTTAAATTCAGGAGCCTGCAAAAAGCCCCAACTTCCATAGATAATATCTCCAAAAATATTGCGAACCAAGATCTCAAATTTTGTGAAAATGTTCCTCAAGATTTTTGCTTTGCACTTTAAAATTTTTAGGTTTTGAACCTTTGCAGAAAACATTTTATAGCGAAAATTCCATGATGACCTGTTTGGAGCAGCAAAACCCTAGAATCCAAATCTCTCATACCAAATGTTATGAAACCTGCTCCAAAAATAGAATGAAAGAGAGATCAACGCCTTAGAAATTAGCCACTTCGAGGGGGAAACCTCCAATAAATTACATAAATGAACAATTATTGGATGCTACAAATGACCAAAACCTCCTTCTATATATAGGAGTCCATGGGCCCACAATATAATCCTAGCTGACCAAACAATTACAATGTAAGTGCACAATAATAACAATATTGGGGTTACAGGGGTAAAACAATAACAATAAGGGGGCTACACTAATAACAATAAGGTACTAATCTAGTAATATAGGGACCTAACATGCAATGCATACCTTTTGTGTGTTTTGCACATTATTGAGATCAAAATATTGCTCCATCTGTAGTATCCATGTTGCGAGATCCTTTCCATCAAACTTCCTCATATCGATCTTTGGAATGTGGTGGGTCTTCCATCCAACATTAAAATTTACAAAATCAAAATTAAAATTTATTTTGTTTTCATTATGAGTTTCCTCTACTATCTTTTCGCCATTAGGAAACATTTATTGTATCAACTTTGTCAAACCTACCATGTCTGCTTTTAGATCATACTTCATGTTTTCCATTTTTTCTTGCATGTCATCCATCTTAGCTTCCATACCAATTTCCATGCCATTCTTCAAACCATCCATGTTATCTTCCACACATTTCTTCAAACCATCCATCTTAGCTTCCACGCATTTTTTCAAAACTTCCATTTCATTTTTTGTTGCTCTTTGCGAGAGAGCAATTTGGTGCACTTTCTCATTTAATTTTGATATGTCATGTTGCATTTCTTCATCTTCATGAGTCATAGTAGAGTCTTCTGAAGGCTTAATGGGTGTTGAATTAATTTTTAGGGGAATTTTAGAACCCCATGCTGATATATATTGTACAATATTCCATTGGGATCAATTCAAATTGATTCTTCAAACAAGACTTATGCAATTTGGAAAAAAAATACACACCTTTTTCTTTCTTTTGAGGAGCTCGATATTGAAATTGAATTATATATGTGGTTTAGGATCTTCAAAATCTAAAATTTGGTCTTGTAGTAGCCCTCTAAATCTTCTTTACAATGCCATAGGTCTTACCTAATTTGGATTCTTCAAGGAAAAGTTATGCCCAATCTCCCACAATGACCTAATTATGGACTGGTTCAGTAGAGCGAACTTGTATGACATGCCATGTGTCACTATTTCCTCCTTGGGTTCTAAAATTGATAGAAAAGAAATTAAAGTCTGCGTACTTGCAGCCATATTTTATAGAATTATAATCTAATGCTCAAAGAGAGAGTTACAATGATTTTCCCATGGTCACCTCATTGAGATGAAATTCGAGAGCCTAAAAAAAAACTAAATTACATAGATCATATTTCATGAAATATTGCAAACCAGGATCTGAAATGTTTACGAAATGCTCTTCAATATTTCGAATTCTCACTGCAAAAATTTCAGCTTCTGAACCTTCGTAGAAAAAACATTATAGAGAAAATGCCACGATGACCTGTTTGGAGCAGTGAAACCCTAAAATCCAAAGCTCTGATAGAAAATGTTATTAAACCCACTCCAAAAAATAGAAGAAAGAGAGAACAATGCCTTAGAAATAAGCCACTTCAAGGGGGGAACATCCTTTACATGGCATAAATAAAAAATTCTTGGATGATACAAATGACAAAAAATCCTTCTATATATAGGAGTTCATGGGGTCACAATATACTCCTAGCCGACCTAACAATAATAATGTAAGGGCACAATAATAACAATATTGGGGTTACAGGGGTACAAAAATAACAATAAAGGGGGCTACATTAATAACAATAAGGGACTACACTAGTAATATAGGGACCTAACATGTCCAAACACCATATGTACAAGAAATATGTGTTACACTAGTAGTATGATTACTACTACTACTTACTATACAAATTTAATTTTCACCAGTTGGACTAGGAAGGAGTTCAAATTCTATTTGAGGTGGGATTGGGAATGGATAAGAAATATAGCACCATAGATCAGTTTCTAAGAAGCAATTTCCAAATATGATATCCGCAAAAGTAATTGGTTCATTCTTACCACTGAAGGGAGTGACAATATGCTTTATGTAAGACTCTAAGTTTACCTAGATTTGATTGTTTCTTCCCTTATATGGAATCCACAAATGTGACAGGTCCGTAGAAAAATACCCTGGTAGGTTGTTATACCAATCTTGACTAAAAAAAAAATTGTATTCTTCCGGAATGTCCACAATCACTATATCTATACATTGGTGAACTCGATGGTCAGACGATAAGTAAATGAGCACATTTTTTGAGTTCACCTATAACATGGACAAGAGTCTTTTCCAACTGAATGATTTATGTATATGTTTTATCCCATTTTTCATTGATTTTATTTGCCACATATAAAGGCATTATGCTCACTGATGCATTAGAATCCACTAAGAAATTTTGTACATTATAATTGAAAATTTTGAACATTAATAAAAATGGAGGGTGGTGTGTATTTGCATCCAATGTTAAGGAATTAAGTATAGACTCCAAGGAACCATAGGACTTACTAGATTCATATCTCATTTGTGAAGAAGCGCCATTACCTGAGGAAGAATATTCAAGAGCGCGAAGGAGTAGGTCCTACTGACTTGTGATTCTTGTGTGTTTGAAGAGTGAAATGTTAGCACAAATATTCTTCATGACTTCAACTATATTGTAATCCAGTGAGGGAGACATTTCTGAAGTGTCTGGAGGAGTAAATTATTCTGTGACTTCCAGAGTGATAAAATTTCTCTTCCTACTTACTCTGAGTGTTCTAGATTGAGTTGATGGACGAAGTGATCTTCCTTATCAAATTATCCTTTAATTTATGCCTCGTTCACTCTTTTTTGGTGGACGATCCTTGGCTTCTCAAGTTATATTTATTTTTATGCTTCTGGGAGAGGCCATCGCTCAATGTATACTTTTCAACAATGTTCTTTTCAGCTGTGAATATTTAAGTGAATGTGTTCACTGTGTGCCCAACGCTTGTTGTTTCTTCGGTTGCAAAAAATTATTCATTTTCTTCCACAGGCTCAGTATTCTCCTCATAAAGTACTATATCAATGATATGCACAACATGAACATTCATTTTATTATTCCATTATGGGATTTTTTTTTATTAATGTTATTCTTGATGGAACGAGAAATATTGATCCATGCCCATACTCTCAACATTCAAACCAAAATTCGAGCTTTGAATATACTTGGTCGGATAGATGTTATTGCTCAGGGAGTTGGCAATTCTTATCAAGATGTTGAATCTAGGAGTCTTGCTACTCACGGTGTTCTCAATTGACCTTTTATTCAACTCTTCCAACTCATTGGACATAGAATTGATGGTGCAGGTCAAGCTCTCAACATTGAAAACTTCTGTGTCCCTAGCCTTACTTAAAGAGGTCTGAGACCTTTTTCTGGTATCTTTGGATTCTTTAGCTGGTTCATCATCTATAATGGCTCCAATCACATGCAAGTAATTTTCAACTACGATTGCTTCTTCATAATTTTCAGCGCGAGTTTATTTCGTAGTTATTTTCACAAATTGAGCAATGCTTGTTGGTGAGGAAGATTTGTAATATTCAATAGTGTTGGAATCATGAGGTTTTGTATTTGCTTTTTTTTTTTTTCAAGGTAGGGTTAAACATCTCATTAAAATATTTCATTTTTTCTTTGTGCTCCATCTTAATATTTCCAAACTCTTTTAACAACAGGGCAGGGGTTTTTTCATTAGCAATTTTTCCAAGAAAAATATTCTTAAAACCCTTCCAATTCTGAATAGAATTAAGAGGAATAATATCATACCGTACAACTCCTTTTTCATATAAGGTGCACATAAAGAGTCTACATGCAACATCATCATAACATACCTCTAATATTTTCAAATGTAGGTAGAATTTGTCCAAATATTCCTCCTCTTTCATTGCCTTGTCAGGGTTGTACTTCTTTAACAACTTCTTCGAGTGCCTTGGAATCTTATGTAAAACACCCGGTAGTGCAAGTGGGCCCTCAGAAATCGAAAGCATATCTTGTTCTACCATATCTTCATTGTTTTCCTCCTCCTCTTTTCTAGAATATGATGGTTATTATTCTTCTTTTACATTTCCCAACACACAGAAAGTACCGTCTTAGAGTACAACATTATATTCATCACCACCATTGTAAGATGGAGGTCATTATAACTTCTCTGTTTTTCCATAGAGTCTGCTAGTTCTTCAAGGGTGGCGAGAACCAAATATTCAATCATAGAAAACACTATGCTAGTAGGGGTGGTTGGGTTATTCTTTGGAAAATAAGGAATATTGTGTACTACCATAATCAATCCAATATATTTTGAAAAATTATGGGTTATAGGATGGATGTATTAGATCTGATCGTAAGATATTTCACAAGTTTATACAATATAGAGCTGAGAAGATTCACCAACTTCAGGAACATGAGCGGGAAAGGCACTAGGAATCTTTACCAAAAGATGTGATATTAAAGTGGGTGAGCTTATCAACCATAAAATTATGGTTTCCCTCCTTCTAGCACTAGAAATTTTGATGATGATGGACCTACCAACATTCAAGGGGTCTCCCCGATATATCGTCCCAATTATACCTCACATTGTTTGGGATAGGAGCCCCATCCCGAATATGGCCTGGTTGCCAAATTGTTAAAGGCTTTCCTCGGATCTAGTTGTTAGCAAGAGAGAGGAGCGCAATTGTGCCTTCAAAAATAAAGAGAGTATGCTTGGTGAGTGTTTGGTTGTAGGTGTGTCAAAGTTATTCTACTGTGGAGGGAGCCAAATAAGTGAGCCTCTAAGAGAGAGGTAATAGTACCACCCTAGTGGAGACACACGCAACTAAGAAGGATCCTTCCAATATCCAGTGGAATACCCCACATATATGAAATGGCCATTATAACAAATATACAATAAATATGTTTCTAACATCCATCAGAATAGTTCGTAAGGATATGACAACCATTACAACCATTACAACACATTCTTAATATGATAATTACTAAAATAACTGAAATAGTTCAACTGCTTTAGCACAGATGAAAGAAAACATGAATCACAAACATTCACAAAATAGTCTTACAAATATTCATAATCCATGCATGAAGAACACGGTGGACATGGGGCTTATGTTATTAGGTAAAATTTCCTAGAAACATGTATACAATGAACACCACTAGCTCCAATAGTGGAGCATTGGAGCCATTCCTTGTTCCTCAAAAGAACTAACTTGTATCCCTAATGCATTGTGATAGGAGCCAAGTTGAAATTTCCTTTTCTCACATAATGAGGGTGTATATATAATCAATGAGGAGATGATTCTTCACCTTCCTTGTGACTCTTTGACTACCCTCATGATTGTTTGACTTCCTATGAACTTTCAAATTTACATGACTCTTCATATTGTGTACATGTCATTTGGAATTTCACTTTACAATACATTTTTGAATGATAATTTACATAATCAAAACAATGGTGTGGCATGTGAAAACTCATGACATGACAAGACATGCCAATACTAACATTGAATTCTTGATGATGTGGAAATTTCAAGCCACTCTTGCTACTCCTTGTTATGCATCTACTTGAAAATTATATTTTATCCAGCGCCGTATGGATTAGAGATAATAAGTATTCAATGATATCAAGTCTTGAGTCGTGATCACAAACTAGTGTCCATTTGATTTTTCTTGGTTGATCAACTTGCATAATGATCTAGGAAGATGTGTTCCAACATGTTTTCCTTATCCATATCCTTCTTCATCACCTTGTCATGGTATGATAAGGTACTCAGATCTGCAATTCACTCGTGACGAAATGACATCAGCATAATAAATCCATAGTATAAGATAATGCATGTTAATCCACTGTCTAAGCTGGAATTGGGTGACAGGATGAGAGAGGGGCTCCATGACTGGGAAATTCTGCAACTCGAGCAGTCAAGGGTGACGCTTGAGCCTTAAGACTGCACAATGCATAGTTTAGGTTGGACCGAGGAAAAACACTACACAATATAGGAGCTCAGTGTGACAGACTGAGGAGATGGTCACTGGTTCAACCTATTGCGTTGTTCTGGAAGGCTAGATGAGGCTATTTTTCTTGGTGAGAAATATTTTTTGAAATAGACTAAGTGTGGGATCGGTGAGGATGATGTGAAAGTGATAAGACTTTGCCTGTGATCACACAATTAAAATACTTGATGAAACAAAAAAATAGCCCATCTAGGACATATGAACAACAAAGTTATCTCAGTGCGACAACTTTGTGAGAACTTACGACAAATGGGACACTGAAGATACACTTTGGGACGACCGTGACGACACTTGTGTGACAATGCTTAAAAATTTGAGAATAAGTGCGAAAAATATTTACATTGTAGGATAGACTCATTTACATAAATATAACCCCTTTAGACCACCAAAACAATCTGATACACATTGTGTGACAATTAACATGTGAAAATACAACGTTTTTCCTTTCTTGCAAAAAGGACCGAAACAATTGAAGGAAACACATGGAATGGGGTCCAATGTTTGCGATGAAAGTATACAAGAATAAGGAAGGCTCCAAAATTTAGTGTAGGCCAAAATGTTGGAGGGTTTTGTAGAAGCGACAACATATTCCTATATATGTATTCATGTTTGGTTGAATGAAGGTGTGTTGTGTGCCTTGTTAGTCTCTAGGTGAAGTAGGTCTCACATGAGAGCTGCTCATTATTCATTCTTGTGATATATATATATATATATATATATATATATATATATATATATATATATATATATATATATGTGTGTGTGTGTGTGTGTGTGTGTGTGCGTGTGCGCCTTGTCAGTATCTAGGTGAAGTAGGTCTCACATGAGAGCTGCTCATTATTCATTCTTGTGATATATATATATATATATATATATATATATATATCACAAGAATGAATAATGAGCAGCTCTCATGTGAGACCTACTTCACCTAGATACTGACAAGGCGCACACGCACACACACACACACACACACACACACACACACACACACACACATATATATATATATATATATATATATATAGAGAGAGAGAGAGAGAGAGAGAGAGAGAGAGAGAGAGAGAGCGAGAGAGAGAGAGAGTTATATCTTATAAATATATGTTAAATTCTATTTCCAAACGTGAATGTGAGGCAATATGTTTTACAATTTTAATGTGCCAATCATTGAGTTGCGAGGCTCTCCACAACCCAGTATGAGGGAGATTGTGTCACAAAATGTTACATTTAAAAATAGTAAAGTAATACCTACATTAAAAAACTAAAAAAAAATAATAACAAAAAGTCAATGTGTGTGGTAAATAAAATGCTTCAATTTGCATCTTTATTTTACATCAAAATTTATATACTAAGTAGTTGAATATATATATATATATATATATATATAATGCTGGGGAGATATCTAATTACTTCATTACTTAAGATGCAGTTGAGCAATGACATACAACTAATAAAAAAAACATTAATAACAAAAAAAATCAATGTAGGTCATAGATAAAATACTTTAATTTCACCTTTATTTTACATCAAACTTTATATAGTGATATAAAGAAATTCAAAGTAAAAAGAAAATGATTTACCTTTTAATATGAGGGAGATATGTAACTTCATTTCTTAATATGGAATTGACAAATGACATGTAAAAATAATATTATTGATAGTACATGACGTCTAATTCATTCTATATTTAGTTGATATGTAACATTTAAAATAAAAATATATTAATAACAAAAAAAAAAATCTTACTATGAGTTATAAATAATATATTTTTATTTCAACATTATATAGAGAAAAATAAAGTAATTTGAGTTAAAAAAAAATATTATATTTTCACTTTCCATTATGAGGAGCTATCCAATTTATTCCCTTCTTAATATCTAGTTCATACATAATAATAATAATAATAATGTTTTATGTGAGCTATAAATCAAATATTTCAGTGTGCATGTTGAATTAAAAAAAATAATAAGGCACATATTTTAACATCTAAAAAAATAGGAATTACAAAAATAATTCTATATATTATATAAAACAAGTGAAAATAAAAAGTTTCTTAAAATATTTTATTAGTGTGTTTATCCATTTTAAGTACAAATCTATGAAAGAGGTATCAAATCTTTAGAAGTGAAAACCCTTTGTAATGTCTTTGGTGACGTGTTAATATATATATAATATATATATATATATATATATATATATATATATATATATATATAATGACAACAATTATAAAATATTATTGAATAATGTGACAAAGGCCACTCAGAAAGTTAAATTCCCTTTTTATTCGGAGAATAGTTAAATAAAGTTATTTATGTCCCATGAAATGGGAAAAAAAAAACAGTTCCTCACTTTGGCCCATTTCCTCTTAAGGAGGAGAGAGAAGATGGCACAAGAAGAATGGAGGAGAGAGAAATTCCATTGAACTAGAAATGAAAGAGTCCAGAAAACATTAATGGACAAAGATAAATATTGTTAAACTGGTACTCTTTTTTTGGAGCTACTTTGACAGAGAAATATAGTGACTACAAAATCACTAGTGGGAGATAAATATTAGTGGAGACCCTTGGAAGAGCATAATATTTCTCCAGGTTAGAAGTAAGAAATTCATTGACCTATAAAGGTAATGTTACTTGAATGAAAAGGGACGATAACTTTGGTGTAGTTAGATAAATATCTAACTTTAGGTTAGTAGGTTTGAGGGGGTCTTTGGAATATTACCGGTAATATTGAGATAAGTATAAAAACCTTTTAAAATATAAGTAAAAAAGCTAATGTAGCTATGTTTTTTTTAGTACAATTACTTTTGGAAAATAGGTTGTAGAAATTGTATGTATGAGTATATGTTGTATTATGTGATGAATAAATGAAGATACTAGTCGAGTGTAAAAAATATATGAAAAAGAAAGAAAGAAAACAGGAGAAAAACCTAGAGAAGTACATTGAGAATTGTTAGACATAGTATAAAAGGAATATTTTTTTGAAAAAGAACTAAGAAGTTAATGGTATGGATGTTTTATGTTGGGCATGCTTCTAGATACTAACAATTTTCCTTCCTTAAATTTATAGACATATGTAAAGAAACAAAGATCTATATGAACAATAGTTCGTTAAAGAGAAGGTTAGTGCCTAACTGTTGGGATGTAAGTGTAATTATTTGGTGCAGTCCCTGGATCGGGGAATAGGACCAATTTATTTACAAACTTAATAAAAAATAAAAATTAGTGTGAAACCCATTTAGGACACACATGAGTTTTGAAAAAAACTTAAACATACCTTATCTATTAGGAAAATGAATTTGTTTCTTATCTGAAACATGACTGTTAACAAACGAAAAAAAAATACTAAACATATTGTTATATAACTACCACATACAATATCAGATGTTTTCCTTTACATTATTAGAACAGTAACCCAAAATAAAGGAGTGTGATACATATAATAAAAAGAAAATAAATGAGTACGATAGGAGACTTGATTCTATTAACTGGATTAGAAGACATTGTTCTCTACGGATATATGTGGACTACCATCCACTGAATTCCACTGCAATCACTCGATCCTCACCCAACTAACATTGGAATATACAACCACCATTGGATTGAGAAACTTACTCCTTTCACTGAAGCTTCGATATCACTACTCCACGTCCATGAAGTCACTCCTCCTCACCACTATCCAGGCCTCCTTTCATCTGTTTTAAAATTGGATCCCAAGAATCTATGCTCAACTAGAAATAAAATCTTCATACATGCTCTCAGCAACAAGATATCATCATCAAATAATTATAAAAAAAATGCACAGAACATGCGCTCTCCAATACAAAATTGTGGCCACAAAAATATGAATACAATCAAATCCTCACAACAAAATAATGGTGCATAATATGAATGGCATCACAAGAAATTATGGTTATGTGCAAAATTCATTAGCAACTCCTATATAAAAGAAGTGTGATAATCACCATAAAAAAATCTACCCAACAACATACAAAACTCATCAAATCAAACACTAAACCAACAACTCTAATTCTGATCTATATTGAATCATGATTCAGATATGGGAATTATTCAATCACTGACACTCATGGACTAAAGCATCTATTCTCTACACATGATCTAAAGCATAAAAAATCAAAGAAACCTTCTCCAACACACTCTCTAACATGATCAACTCAATCAATCATCAATGAACCATCACATAGCTCCTAGATCAAGTATATAAAACATGTAGGGTGAAATTGAGCTTGGGCTAGGATCAAAGGTGCACAAATTAGATCAAATCAATCCACCAAGGTCATTACTATTGCACTAAATGAACTCACATCATGAGAGGACCATTTCAAACAATTTGCGACCTTTTTCACTTTTACTGAAAGCCTCTGGGAATTTCCAAGCTAATTTTCTTCTGAACAACATGATTATTACCAAGGAAATAACATCAAAACCAATATACACTCCCTTAGAACTATACTACATGAAAATTTAGCCTCTTGTAGCTATACGATCTCCCTTAAGACCGCCTCCATGCGACTATAGGATTCTAATCGCTCTAATAGGCTTATGTGCATGTGACTATGGATAGAACTGAGGGAGACCATCAGTCTTCAACTCAGGTTCTTTACCACCTGTTAGATAACCTTCCCTTGCATATGTACTGGCCTCCAAACCTCTGGCATGGCATCTGACATATCTGTAATTAGATGAAACATTCCTACTAAGTGTCACTGCCATGTTGACCTAGAAGGGCCAAAAAACAAGGTTGACAAGCATGTCAACAAGTCCTCCACTCTCCATCAGACCTCTGAACAAGCTGTAACTTGTCTAAACATACTTGTAGAAATCTATAGCACCATAATCAAGTCATCACATCACTAGAAGTAATCTCCATGAAGCATAGACATGAAGACCTAATGAGGACCTAGATGACAACTCAACTAGTGTTCCATCAACCGTCTATAACACATGAAGATCTATATGATTAACTTTAGCAGCACCAAATAACTGTAGAAACATAAAAAAATCATCATGAAATGTCCATCAATGTACATGCCAACAAATTCCAACTCCTCCATGAACAACATGCTCCATACCACCATAAAATGATGAAACAAAAGAAAATACATGGTTGTAGTAATCATAATACAACAACGTTTACATGGCTATTCCATGTCATAAGTCATCTCAATACATCCTGGAGTCATGATTACAATATATGCATGGTTGCACATATTTTCAACAAGATGTTAGTGGAAACCAAAAACATATACATGGATGAAAAATATTCTCATTTTCACTCATGAATACATATGTATAGAAAATGAAAAAATATGAGTGAAAACAATGAATGAAATGGAAATAATCTAGGAAAATATCATACCATGGATAGCTCCCCCTGAGCACAATATACCTCCAAAATATAGGTTGATCTCGTAGACCTGAATGTGAATGAGGATCAATGAAATCATCATATGCTTCTACAATAATAATATCATACTCATAAAATGATTAAATCCCCCCCCTTAGGTTGTGCACCTCTCATGATCTACAACCCTCTATAATTATGCTTGAATAATCATGGACTGTAGGATCGAATGCTCTTGACTAGTTGAAGAGTTGAAGCTTCTTATTTATCCAAATTCTCTTAGGTTTATTCTTCTCTTCTTTAAGTTGATTATTATATTGCTTCACTTTATTTTTACTATGTCTTCTTAGTTTTTTCTACTTTTGGAGATTTTATCTTGAAAAACGGGGCAAAAAATAATCTCTGTCCATATGGCCAAATCTATGGCATATAAAGCACTCCACATGGACAAGAGATGAAGTAATAGGACCAAATATCCTACTTCTCATGCCATATCTAAACTATGCATGAAATTTGTCTCTCATCTAATGGTTAAACCTGAAATCCATTATATTATGGAAAAACAAGTGACATGAGTAGCAATACCAATAAAAATCACAAGTATACATGTTTTCCATTCCTCTTCACTACTAATATTTCTAGAATATTTGCTGATATCGACAATATGATATACTCCAAAAATATGATGCAATATGCCCAAACTTGTGATAACTATATAATTATACATTATGCACAAAGGAATAAAAGGACTTTGATTCCTTTGAAATATTACAGATTATCGCAATTATATATAGGAGAAAAATATATTCTCAATGTAGGTGTTCCTTGAGATTTTATTCCCTGCTGCTGGTTGCTAGACTTTCTTCTTATTTCCTTGGATCTCACATTTGTTTCTGGTATTGTTTGCTACAGGTTTCTTGGGTTCTTCTTTGGTGTTCTTACCTGCATGCAAACAAGACTCACCATTTTTAAATCCAAGACCATATTTTTCCAATGGTGATTTTTGGAATTCAAGCAAATTATCCAATTCTATCGTGATTTTCTCCATCTTTTGTTGTTTTCTCAAGGAAACCACTTCTGCTTCCAATTTATCAACTTCCTCAACCTTTACTTGGTATTTCTTCTGCATACCTTGCTCAAATTTCTCAAATTATTCCAACATAAATTTTAATCTCACAATCTATTCTTTGATCTTGGATTCCTTATCATCACAAATCTACAATAATTTCTCTTGATCCTTGCATGCAACTATTAGTCTATAAATTTCAAATCTAAGACTTTTAGTAACATTCTCATCTTCACTATGTTATTTAGCATGATCTAGATCTAGATCAAAATTATAAGTCAATAGAAAATCATTAATATTTATACCTTCAGGAGCATGAATTTATGATCTCTTCTAATGATCTCCTAAATCATGTGCACTAGAAGAATGAGACTCTTGTAGTTGAGAGTCTTGTTTCTGGATGCTCTTCTTTTTTTTCTTCTTCTTATTATTTTCCTTATTGATCCTCTTCTCATTATCCTTATTGTTGTTGTTACCATCACTAAATATGGATTCTAGCTTGTCGCACATATATTTGGCATGTTTCAAACCCACTAGTCCCTTCATATCATCATTATGAATATTATCCTAGATTATAAACCGTGCTTGTGCATCCTATTGCAAAAATTCATCTGGAATTAGATATTTGCATCAACCTTCACACACTACTTTCCAAATGTTAGATGATCCACAAGATAAAAATAGAGATTTTACATTTTTGTGCCATACCTTGTAATTTTCATTAGTGAGGACAACCATTCTGAAAAAATAAAAAAATAAATTTCCACCAAGAAACCCTAGATATACTCTCCAATGATCAAGCTGCAACCAAGAGGCACGCTCTGATACCAATTGTTGGAATCATTTTAGCAATGATGAGAGAGGGGGTGAGGAATGAATTAGTATTGTGATATATATATATATATATATATATATATATAGATATATCAATTTTTATTTATTATTTCTTTTGATTGAATCACACATATAACTAGAAACAAATTAGCTTATCTCATGCATATAAACCATATAAATGGTTAAATAAAAAACCATGTGAGCAACATAAACAATATATAATGCACATGATACCAATCAAACATAAGACACAAGATGTATGGAAGAAAACCCTTCATTGGGGAAAAAACCACCCTTGTTGCTGCTTCTCTGGTCTGAATTTATATTGTGTTAAGAAATTTATCTTTTATATAGTTGGATGACTACCATTAGCATGGATACTCAACCTCATATATATAATTCCAACACCCATCAGCTAGGAGACTTAATTCTACTGATCAGATCGGAAGACTCTGTTCTCTATGTATCTTTATGGACTACCATCTGCTGAAGGCCACCATGATCAGTCGATCCTCGCCAAACTACCTTTGGACTATCCAACCACCATTGGATTGAGAAAATTCCTCCTTTCGTTGAAGCTTCAATATCATTGCTCCACCTCCATGAAGTCATTTCTCCTCACCACCATGATGATCTCCTTTCATCTATTTTAAAATTGGATCCCAAGACTCTATTCTCACCTAGAAATCATCTCTGCATACATTCTCTAAGCAGTAAGATCTCATCATCAAATAAATATAAAAATAATGCACAAAACATGTGCTCTCCAATACGAAACTGTGGCCACACAAACTTGAATACAATTAGATCCTCACAACCAAAGAATGTTGCATTATATGAATTCCATCATAAGAAACTATGGCCATTGTCAAATTCATCAATAACTCCTACATAAAACAAGTTTGAGAATCATCATAAAAAACTGTACTCAGGAGCATACACAACTCATCAAATCAAACACTAAAATAATATAAGTTAAGAAACTTTATTTCCAATTATTGAGCCAAGAGGCTTATTCTACTACTCAATGTGAAGGCAATGTGTAAGTACGTGTGTCTTCAACTTGGGGTTGATACATAAACAAGCTATGCATGTTTAATTAGTTTTCCATATGACCTAATATAACTATATGTAAAGTAATTAGAAATAAAAAAATATGTGAGTAAGATGTTTAAACCTTATACTTTTCAAAAATATTTTAACAAACAGAAATATTTAAAGAAATTATTTTATGTTGTATAGAATAAAATATCTAATGTGGGTTATTCATAAAATATTTTAAGTAATTAGAAGTAAAAAAATATGTGAGTAAGATATTTAAATTAAAATAATTTTCAAAAATATTTTGACACAAAGAAATGGTTAAAGAAATTCTTTTATGTTGTATAGAATAAAATATCCAATATGGGTTATTAATAAAATATTTAATATGAATTAATATTGAAGTATATTTTAAAAATAAATTAATAAAAAAAAAAAGCCATTTTAATGTTGTCTATTAAAATGAATTAATACAAGTATTACATAATATTTATAGCATTCAAAATACAATTCCAACAATGAAACATTACACACAATTTTTTTCACTCTAAAATAAGTTTGCACATGAAGATATTTGATCCCTCTCAGAATGAGTTAGATCAATGCTTAAGATGGATTTATGCTGGTATGTACCTAAAAACATATATCAATTCATATTTAGACTCTCAAGTTTATTTAAGCATAGTCTAATTAATAGATAAAACGACTTGTCAGGCATAGTCTAATTAATAAATAAAATGACCTTTTTGGCATGAATATGGAAATGAGATTTTTATTAATATTGAATTAAAAAATCAGAGAGAGACAAAAATAAAACCAAATCTCATTAATCAAACTTCTTAGACAATGATTAAGTTATATAGGAATACATAAACAACCTCTAAGACAATCTAGACTCGAATAATTTGGATCACCAACTCATAACACAAACTACGAAGAAAAAACACATGAAAAATAGATTCAGACACTAGCTACAAGAACAAAAATCATAAACTCTATCTAGACTCACTATTTCGACATTATTCCAACATCCCCCCTTAATGGGGAAATGGATTTTCATTAATGCATAGTTGTTGTCTAGATATTTCAAAGTTCATCTTTCCAAGAAGCTTGGTAAAGATGTCACCTACATTCTCAATTCTCACTTGTATTACAATAGAATAAATGAATCTCATTTGATTGTATCTTTTCCCTTACAGAATGATGTTGGACTTCAATATGTTTAGTTTTGGCATGATAAACTTCATTATTTTCTAGCCTTATGGAACTTTGGATGTCACATTTTATGCTTGTTGGTCCTCTTTGTTTTTCTCCAACAACTTCAAGAATAGTCCTTAATAAAATATCTTCAGAAGTTGCATTGGTCAAAAAATTTTATTCAACTTCTATGGATAAAAAAGAAACAATTGGTTGTTTCTTGATACTCCATGACACGATCCCCGAACCTATATTGAATGCATATCCATAGGTTGTTTTTTTTATCAGGATTTCTAGCATAGCTTAATCAGAAAAAAATACCATCTGAACATTAGATTCATCAGTATAAAAAATACCAAAATAAAGTGTTCCCTTTAGATATTGAAGGAATTTCATTGATGTTTTCCAATGGTTTTCAGAAGGATTAACCATAAAATGACTAAGGATGCTCACAAAAATTTGTTATAGATGACCCGATAGTGGTGAGGTAGTTGAAATTTCCCACCAATTGACGACACAAAGCTTTAGTCACCTATTTAAATACATCATCGTTGTACAACTCAAAATTACGTTCCAAAGGAGTAGACACTCATTTGCATTCATACCTATGGAATATTTCAACGACTGTCCTTAGATATTTTCTTTGTGTGATGATTGTCTTACCAGGTCCCCTCCAAATTTGAAGACCCAGACAATAATGCAATCACCAAGATCCTTCATTTCAAATACCTTTTGGCAACTGAATTTTAATTTATTTGATCAACTTGAATGCACTACCTGTTATGATAATATCATATAAAGATATCAAAGAAATGTTACCATATTTATGTTTCTTGATGTACATGTTATGATCACTTTTTCTTTTTATAAAACCTTTTTCATAAAAGAATGAATCCATTTTCACATACCAAGATCTTGGTGCTTGTTTCAAACCATACAAAGTTTTTTTTAACCTACAAACAAGATGATATTTTACCTACTTTACAAACCCTTAAGGTCAAACCCAATAAAATTATTCTTTTGATTCACCATTCAAGAAACGGGATTTGACATCTAACTAATTCATTTTCCAATTTTGTTTTGTAGCTAATGCACTCATGATGCTAATTGTATTCATTTTAGCTACAAGTGAAAACTTATATTCATGAAAAATTACTTCTTTTTGTGAATGGTATTTTTCAACCAATCTAGATTTATACTTATTAATATTTCTATCAAGATTGAACTTTTGTTTGAACATCCAAATGCATCCTTTGGGAATTTTGTCTTTAGGAAATTCTATTAATTCCCATGTGTCATTCTTCATTGTAGAGTTATAATCTTCATTCATTGCATCTCTCAATTCTTTATATTATTTAGATTCTTCAAAACTTTAGGGTGCTACAACATTCGTTAAATGAGACAGAAATGAATAATCATTATACCTTATAGGTGGCTAAATATGACGTGATTTCCTCCTTGGAGTTTCACTACTTTCAACTTTATTTATGCTTTGTGGAGTCTCTTCATTTATTCTTGGAGTGTCATGACTACTAGATGCTTCTTGCTCTTGAAGTAGTACTTGTTCTTGTACATGTTCTTGTTCTTTTTCAACACTTGCTTCTATTTTGAAATAATCAGTAGTATCATTCCAAACACATGTATTATTCATTGTATCACTTTCATCGACATTTTCATGAAACATAACATTCCTACTTGTAGGCAATTTATGTGAACTCGGATCAAACAACTTGTATGTTTTTGGATCATCACAATAACCAATGAATGTGCACCTAATTAACTTTGCATCAAGCTTTCTTCTATCATCTTTTAAAATATGAGTGAATTCTTTGCATCCAAAAACTCTTGAATGAATCACTTTTGGTTTACACCCATAAAATGCTTAAAATTGTGTTTTTAGATCTAAAATTTTTGTTGGACTCCCATTTACATATAAAAAATAGTATTAATGGCTTCATCCCAAAAACCATTAGAGATATTTTTACCTTGAAGCATGCTCTGTGCACATTCCAATGGTGTTCTATTTTTCCTCTCAACAACTCCATTTTGCTGAGGTGTATGCGGCATTGTAATTTTTGTAGAATCCCATGACTTTTACAATATTGATTAAATTCTCTTGATTTGTATTCTCTCCCCTCAGCAGATTTGATAATTTTGATTTATTTCCCAGTTTTTTTTCCACCATGTTTTTAAATTCCTTAAAGTACTCAAAAAAATCATTTTTATTTCTTATGAAATAGACCCAAGTGTATCTATATCTATCATAACAAAAATAAGAAAGTACAATTCTCCATGAGGAGAACTAGTGTGAATAGGTCCACATCCATAAGTATGAATTAATTCAAGTATTCTCTGTCTTTTTTCTTCATGTACAAGAAATTTCTCTCTATGTTGCTTGCCAAGTGCACATGCTTCACATTCAACATGAGTATTCTTCATAATAGGAAGAAATTAAACCGTTGTTTTTCTTTGAAGTATCATTGAATAATTGTGATTTAAGCTCCCATACCTTTGATGCCACAAATATTATGTTGACATTGTTGTATATGTGAATGTTTGATTCCTTGTCCTAGTCACGTCTAGCTTATACAAGCCTCCAAATCTACTACCTGTGGCAATAATCTTGTAATGATCCTCAATATATTTAACAATAGGCTCTGATTTTAAAAATCCCACCTTTAGATCTTGATCAACAATAGTATAAATAGAAACTAATTTTCTTTTTATATATACTAGGAACATACATGACATCATGGATATGTCTCTCTTGTCTATTAGGTAAAGTTACACCTAATATTCCATAACCTTTAACTTTAAGGGATCTGTTATCTCCTAGATAAACACATGTTCCATCAATTTTGATATTCATCAAGCCAATATTTATTACAAGACATATGGAGTGATGCACCAAAATCAATGAACCAAACATTCACATCCTGAGTCTCAAGAGAAAATGCAACATCAGAAACAAACAATCTCATATTTTTAAATCCATCATTGATTGAGGTGTCTTTGTCCACAAAATTCCTATTATGTATTTTTTTTGTTTTCTTGGACTCGTTATATTTTTTTATAGCAATATTTAGCATGATGTCTGGGTTTTCCACAATAATAACTATCATCATTTCCCTTATCATGAACTAGATATTTAGATTATGTCATACATTTCTACTTTTCTGGAAACTTGCCTCCTTTTCTTTTGTCTAATGGATTTACTTTTAATGGATTCTTACCCTTGACTACCAATGCCATTTTTTAATTGTTTCAGCCCAAATTGGGGTCCTTCATCATCTCTTCCTCTTGTAGAAGAATGCTTGTCAATTCATCTAAAGTAGGAGGCTTCTCTCTAGCTAAAAGGATTGAAACAAAAATTTGATAATCTTACACTAATCCATTTAATGTGATGGTGACCAAGTTAGTATTGGACACATTTTCATGAATGTCTTCTAACTTATCAATTATCTCTTTGACATGGGAAATGAAATTGCTTATACTTTCATTGGACTCCATTTTAATTAACAAAAGCTTATATGTTTCATAGAAGCTTTTCATAACGTCTCATGTTTCTTTGGATGGTTTATAGTCCCTAATATGAGGAATGATGTTGTCATTGAGATACATTCGTAGAAACAAATTTTATTTTGTTCACTTTTTTTCTCAATCTGGAATGGTTGCAGTAGTAGTGGGTTTGGATGTGGGTTTGGACTATACCCCACTCACTACAGGCCACAAATTAGTTCCCCTTAAAACTGTTAATACCTTGAATTTCCAATTTGCATAATTTCCTCCATCAAGTCTAGTAGACTCATTCAAATAAAGTTCAACGAACAAATTTTACTTATTGTAGAGTCATTCAAATAAGTTTCAACCAAAAAAATTAATAGTGTTCTAGAAAAATATATCCAATATTTAAATAATATTGAAAGCCAAATCTTTAAAAAAAACTATGTATCCCTCATACCAATTCCTTTTTATAATTTACCCTTCATAAAAAAAAATACAACCTCATGAAAATTATTTTCAGCATTAAAAACATATTACACCTTTCTTATTTAAAACTCTAACTCGCTTCACCCAAAAAAAAAAATTGATAAAAATAATTTTCATTAATCAAGAAAACCAAAATTTTCACCATAGTTTTTTTTAACTCCTTAGGTCTCCATTAACCCATCCACAATTCTTGCCACAAAAAAAAAAACAAAACAAAAAAACGATATGAACTCACGCCCAAAGACTTTAACTCAATCCTTATTTCTCTCGTTTATGACAATTTACTCCTCACTGTAAAAACAACCTCAAATGACTTGGTTTAAAAAAATCAAACATTTGACCTCACTAAGGGAAAAAGCAATGGAGAGAATCAATGATGAAGAAAATAATGGTGTGAATAAATGGTGAATAAAATACTTCATTCACACTCTCGTGAGTTCCCAAATGTAGACACATGCACATGACCTACCAGGATGTAACATCCATCATAAAAAAACAAATTAAATATTTTACTATCTTGTACTATACCCTTTTATCTATTATAACATATGAATTATATAGTTTTAAAGGTGTATTAAAGTGTTTTGTTTAACGCCTATGCCAACTAATAACTTTGTTTTAAACTATGGGTTTGGTTGGAAAATTAATAATTCTTGACCCTCGTGTAACCAATGATCAGGCTGGCACAGTGCCACACGCTATTCATAATTGTAATTTTGGAATGATTTATTTTTAAGCTCGAGTCTTATGCGGAATACCATCCAGGCCAATATGGGAATTAATGATTCCCTATGGAGAGGACTTGTTGAGATTTGGGCTAGCCACTTGTCTCCTTGTTTACCCTTCGCCTTCAACCCTACGATCGACGATGGCGACATTCTTGAAACCGCTTAGGGTACTACCCCCATCTCTCTAATGGTTTTGGATTCATTTTTGTCTCTGCACTTGCCAAGAGCTATGCAAGCTCCACGTTCATGAAGTCTACGTTCGCAGGTGTTTCGCTTCTAGGTTCCTAAGTATCCCACTTCTGCATCTACAAGTATTTAATATCTCTTTCCCATTTTCTCAATGGATAACTTATCTTTCAAAGTTGTGCTAGGGTTTTATTTTTTTTCATGAGTGGTATTCTTTTTGCGGTTTTGGGTTAAAACCTTTATTTTCTTCCACAGTTCCACTCCAGGTTTTTGGATCACGGCTCCGTGCTTTCAAACCCAAAGGAGTTCCTCTCCAGGTTTGCACATAGCCTCCAACAATGGAACTTTCTTTTTTTTCCTTTATGTCTAGGTTTGTTTTTCATTACCACTCTTCAAAGAAGCTAACGGGGTTTTCATGTTTTGCTTCCACATCCAGCTGATTCTTGTGGACCGGACCCCATCCTATAGGTACTTGCTCGTTTTTCTTTCAACCTGGCCCTTCCAGTTGTATTTATCACTATTATTCTTGTTCTCGTTTTATAACTCAGTTTCAAATTTTAATGGTACAAGATTGTTTTGTATTGCAAGTAACCCTTACCTCATGGTTCCTTTCAGGTTCTCTATCTCGGCTCTGGTTGCGAAAATGCTCTTAATCATATGTCGAGTGTCGAGAGCATGATTCTTAGCTTGGAATTAAATTCAGTCTTACTTCTTGATTTGTGGAAACTAGTAGCAGCTTCACTAGTTTTACACGGTGGTTTAAGTTGTCGGATTTGTTTCATTTGGCACCATACGAGTCCTTATGGTTTTCAAGCTTCTTACCCAGATTCTTGTTATAGTGTGGCAATTCTATCGTGAACTATTGTTTTAAGTTACTCTAGTAACCTATGGGTTTTTCATGTACTGTTTAAATCTTAATGTAAACGATACTTGCAGTGTTATTTTAATTCAAGCATTTTCTGCAGTTCTTTTAATTTATGATAATGGAAATTATGTTCTAGGCAGGGTCGTGCCACCTATACATATACTCATGTTTATTTTTACAAAATGATGCCTCTTGTTTAGCTCGAATTTGACAATAAGACTGTTTTGTGTGGAACCAGTCTTCAACTGGGCATGAATTTACAGTCTTGTTTTAAAATAAGTTTCCTCCAGTTTTATTTTCTTGTATGAGCGTAATGGATTCTTATATACTTTTTTATTCATGTTCTTATGGTATTTATCTATTTTTGTATAATTACATTTTCTTTTCATTACAACATTTCTATTTTATGCTTAATTCAATTTTCTAGGAGTTTATATAGTAAGGTTAAATTCTTGTTTTCAACCATTTCTATAAATAATATCTGAAATAAATAATTTTGCGTACTTATCTTATCTGGGTTTCTACTGATGGTGTCTGCTCAACCATAAGAGAGGTGATTATGTCCTTTTCTTTCCCAATGCTCCATCTCTAAGTTTGGTTGCTTGACAGAGGTTTTCGAAAGAGACGTCAGGACTCCAAGTCCAGTCTTCCTTTCCAGAAACCCTTAGGAGTACAGAGTATTCCACTAATCACAACAAGCTCTGAAATCTCTCTTTCTCTGCCCTTTTCTCCTTCTTAGAAAAAAACCCCTTTTCCTCACTGAGATGTCCTTTTATCCCGAGAGGAAAGGTAACTATCTGAACTTTACAACCACGTCTTAGTTCCTGGAATACATTTACCATCAATACTTTCTTGTTTTTTTTTTTTTTTTAACTTTTATGGAATCACTATTCCATAATTAATTCATCTTTCACCAAAATAAATTTAACCCATATTTGTCAAGAAATCCTTCAACACAAAAATGAAATGTTTTAAGTTCTTTTAACAAATATAAAATAGCATAACAACTAGTCAATAAATAGTTAACACATAAACTAGCTATCACAACTTCCCCCGTGCATAACAACTAGTCAATAAATAGTTAACACATAAAATAGCTATCACAACTTCCCCCGTGGAAGTAAACACCATCCTCGGCATTTCACTCCAACTTGAAAAACAATTCCAGATACGCCTCACGTAAAAATCCTTCATCCTCCAAGGTATCCTCTTCCAAGCTGAAGTGTTTCCACTGCAATTTAACCTGGGTGATGGCTCGTCTCTAGAGCATGATTTCTCTCCAGTCGAGTATACGTTGAGGTTTTATGAGAAATTCTCCGTCTGGTTTTAACCCGCAATCAATCAAAACCAATTAGATTCTCATAAAAAATTTGTACTTCTAGTTAAGATCTTTAATCTTATCTACCTGGATGCTCTGACAATGAATACCATGCTTTGGGTCATGCACATATCTCTTCAGTAAAGATACATGGAACACATTGTGCACTTTGATATGGTTGAGTAAAGCCAACCGATATGCCACAGGCCCCACCCTTTCCAAAATCTGAAAAGGTCCACATAATCAGGGAACCAACTTGGCATAGGAGGCCCACCCTAGCATGCTCCTCTTTGGTTTAATTCTTACATACACATGATCGCCCACTGCGAATTATCGATAAGTTATCTTCTTGTTTGCATAAAATCTCTATCGGTATTGTCTAGCTCTTAAATTTTGCCTAATATTTCTTACCTCTGATTCCATCTCGGCCAACATTTCTCGTCCAAGCATCAATTTAGTTTCGGGGCTGATCCAATTGATAGGGGTGCCGCATTGCTGCCCATACAAATCTTCGAAGGGACTCATCTTAAGTGACTCCTGGTACCCATTTTTGTAGGCAAACTCTACTAGGTGCAAGTAGTCCTCCCATCAGGTGGGTTGTTGCATCACATACATGCACAACATGTCATCCAAAATTTGGTTCACCCACTCAATCTATACATCTATCTGAGGATGATAAGCTATGCTGAAATTAATTTGGGTTTCTAATCCTATGAACAAAGTCTTCCAAAATGCAGAAGTAAACTTCACATCCCTGTCTGATATAACTATTTTAGGTATGCCGTGCAATCTGAAGATTTATCTCATAAAGATATCAACTATTTGCATTGTTTTATACATAGACTGTACTGGTATAAAGCGTGCTGCCTTGGCTAGCCTATCCACTACCACCATAATGGAATCATTGTGTTTTTTGGATCTTGGTAAACCAGTAATGAAATCCAGGGATATAACCTCCCATTTCCATTCAGGCACTGGTATGGGCTACAACAATCTAGCTGGATGTTGATGCTCCACCTTAACATGTTGACATTCCAAAAATTTGGTTAAATATTCGACAATGTTTTTATGCATGCGAGGCCAAAAATAAATATTTCTAATTGCTATTAGCATTTTATGGTATCCTGGGTGTCCTGAATAAATTCTTCGATGGTAGTCATTCATAACCAACTCCTTCAATTCCATTATGTTTGGAATATATATTTTTTTCCTTCAGTGTTAGCAATTGTTCTTTTCTAACTTTGTAATCACCAGTTTTTCCTTGCCTTCTATCCTCCTCCATTTGCTGCCATAAAAACTGATATTCAGGACCTTCCTAGCTTCCTCTTTTATTTGATCATAAAATTTACATTCAATTTGGTTATAGAAAAGATCATAGACATAGTGCAATTTTCTGCTCAAGGCATCCGCCACCGGATTTTCTTTACCTTTAACATGATGGATTTCCATTTCAAACGAGATTTTAGATCAACTTGTTTAAAATATCTAGTTAAACTGTTATGGTCAGTTTTCAGCACAAACTTTTTTCCTAATAAGTAGTGCCTCCATATCCAGAGTGCATGCACTACTGCTGTTAGTTCTAAATCGCAAGCTGGGTATATTTTCTCATGCTCATTTAGTTTCCTTGATTAGTAGGCAACTACTTTACCTTCCTGCGATAATACTGCCCCAATGCCTTCTTTGCAAGCATCGGTACATACCTCGAATTCCTTATTAGAGTCATCCACTCTTAGTACAGGTGCAGTTGTTAACAAATGTTTTAACATCTAAAAACTATTTTGGCATTAAGAAGTGTACTTGAATACTTTTCCTTTCCTTTTTCAGGAAGTAATTGGAAAAGTGATTTTGGAGGACCCCTCAATGAACCGTCGGTAGTATCTAGCCAATCCCATAAAGGATCAGATATCTACCACATTTTGGGGAACCTTCCATTCCATAATCATCTTAATCTTCTCTGGGACTACAGCTATTCCCTTAGCTGAGATAACATGGCCTAGATATTGGTTTTATTTCTTGAAGAAATAACATTTGTGGAATTTAACGAACAATTGATGTTTCCTTAACATTTCGACCACTATTCTCATATGCTCCTTATGCTCTTCCTGATTCTTCCAATAAATTAAAATATCATCGATAAATATAAGTACAAATTTGTCTAGGAAAGGATGAAATATTCCATGCATCAGCCTCATAAATGTTGCTGGTGCATTGGTTAGACCGAAAGGTAATACCACAAATTTATAATGCCCATATCTAGTACGAAGGTAGTCTTGTAGATATCTTCATCTTTTATCCGGATCTGGTGATACCCCGACCTTAAATCTATTTTCTAGAATGTTGTGGCCCCCTTCACCTAATCAAACAGGTCATCAATCCGTGGCAAAGTATATTTGTTTTTGACAGTCAGCTTATTGAGTTGTCTATAATCCATGCACATCTGCATAGTTCCATCTTTCTTCTTCACAAATAGCACTGGTGCTCCCCAAGGGGACACACTTGGTCATATATACCCTTTGTCCAACAGCTCCTGCAATTGCATTTTTAATTCTGTTAATTCTAGAATACTCATTCTGTATGGAGCCCTTGAAACCGGTGATGCTCCTAGCATTAACTCAATGGTAAAGTCTATATCTCTTCTTGGGGGTAATCTGGGTACATATTTTGGAAATACATCCATGAAGTCCTGTGCCACTGGTATATTTTCCATCATAGGAGCCTTTTCCTTGGAATTAGTATACCCCACTTTGATGGTATACATCTGACATCCCTTCTTAATACATTTGTTCATTTGGGATGTTGTAATAGGTCGCAATTGTAATGACTTCTTAATTCCTTGAAATTCATTGTGTGTTCCATCTTGCATCCTATAATATATAATATTTTCATTACAATCCACTAAATTTCAATGTTTTTCTAGCCAATCCATGCCCAAAAACACATCATAGAATCCTTGTGGCAATATATTCAAGTCCACATTTAACTGTCGACTTCCTATTTCCAAGGTGCAATCTGGAATATTTCCACTTACTTTTCTTTTTTCTCATGTGGCTAGTTGTACCAGCCAAGGATTTTTGAATTTCTAACCTTTTAATTTACATATTTCTACTATTTTGTGATTTACATAGCTTAACCTTGCACGAGGGTCAACCAAAATAGAAACAGACTGAGAAAATAATTTACCTTCCAACTCTATCATTTTTGGTCGATAATCTGTCTACTGATCCTCCAACGATGCGGTGATCCGAGGTATGTTTTGAGCCACATCTCCTACTATAGAAGCTTCTTGCAAATTAGCAACTGTTTCACTTCTTCCTCGATGTGGGAATTTTTTATAATAATGTGCCTCACCACACCCCCAACACTGTAGGGGTAGTTTGGATAATTTTCCTTGTTCAAGTTTCCTAGAGGCCTCTATAGGCCTCTCTTCAGCAGGCCATCTAGTTCTTTGATGATTTCTGCCAAACTGATTTCTTACTGAATTTTGCACAATTTTTAAAATTGTTACTTCTCGCACCCTTGAAGTTTGAACAGCTTTTCTGTCCTTTTCTTGGCTGCCAACTTTCGCCCACCTCCTCTTTTTCCTTGGACTACTAGTAGCACATTCGAACCCTACGATATGCCTCATCAATGGTCCTAGAATTTAAGAATTCAATTCATTCCTTCATGTGGGTTGGCAGAATGCTCAGGAACCTTTGAACCATAGCATTTTTATCTCTGAGATAAGGAATGTATCTCAATAAGGAGGTGAATTTGGTAATATAATCGTCTATAGTAATATGACCCATCTTCAAGTCATGGAATTCTCTATATTTTTTGTCATAAAAAATTTCTGTCAAATACTTATCTTTAAAGTATTGCTGGAATGAATCCCATGTAACATCTTGATCTTCAATGTTGTGAACATTCTTTACCTCCTCCCACCATAGGGTGGCTTTTTCTCGCAGCTGGTAAATGGCCAATCCGGCTTCAAGGTTGCTATTGTACTCGTACACTTGAAAGTACTTGTTCATGTTTATCAACCAATCCTCTGCCACTTCTTTGGCTTCTCCATCGAATGTAGGTGGTTTTATCTTCCGAAAATCGCCTTGAATCTCCAGTTTTTGCTTCTTAATTTCCTGTTGTTCAAACAAATTACCAGACTCTGCTTCGTTGTGAAGGGCTTCTTCCCATTCTGTTTGTGGTTTGGTACTTGGTTTTTCATTTGTTTTCTTCCTTCATGTCTCTATCTGGGCTGAGTTGCAACACCCCCTGATTCTATTTGTCAGAAATTATTTTCAGTATCATTTCCTACTCTTGCATCAAGCATTCATTGTCTGTCCTCACTTGAACCATTTCTTCCTACATCTTTTGTACAGTACTCAGCAATATACTAGTCTAATGTTGCTGCTCTTCCAGCAGTCTATTGGTCTACTGGTGTTGATCCATGCTTAGCTGAATCCACATTTCAGGATTCATTTCCTGTTGGGGTTGGGGTGTTGGTTCCCTTGCATTCTGAGGTGGTTTCTATGTCGGTCCCCTCCTCGTGTTGTCTTTTGCACTATTATTTATTTTTTGTGCATAATATATACACAATTTTATCAGGTTAGGTGACTCTTAGGGTCCCAGCATAGGAGCATTGTTCTGATACCACTTGTAACATCCATCATTAAAAAAAAATATTTTGCTATCTTCTACTATACCCTTTTATCTATGCTAACACATGACTTATATAGTTTTAAAGGTGTGTTAAAGTGTTTTGTTTAATGCATGTGCCATCTCATAAATCTGTTGTAAACTATGGATTTGGTTGGAAAATTAATAATTCTTGACCCGCGTGTAACCCATGTTTGGGATGGCACTATGCCACATGCTATTCTTAATTGTAATTTTTGACTGATTAATTTTTAAGCTTGAGGATTATACGCCATATCATCCACGTTAATCTGGGAATTAATGATTCTCTACGAAGAGGAATTGTTGAGCTTTGGGCTAGCCACCTGTCTCAATATTCACCCTTCGATCTGAACCTATGATCGATGGTGGAGACGGTCTTGAAATCTCTTAGGGTACTACCCCCAACGCAACGGTTTTGGATTCACTTTTGTCTCTGCACTTGCCAAGAGCTTTGTAAGCTCTGCGTTCATGAACTCTGCGTTCGCAAGTGTTTCGCTTCTAGGTTCCCAAGTATGCCACTTATGCATCTACAGGTATTTAATATGGATTTCCCATTTTCTTAATGGATAACTTATCTTTCAAAGTTGTGCTAGGGTTTTATTGTTTTTTATAAATGGTATTATTTTCACGGTTTTGGGTTAAACCCTTTATTTGCTTCCACAGTTCTACTCCAGGTTTTTGGATCATGGCTCTATTCTTTCAACCCCATAGGAGTTCCTCTCCAGGTTTGCACGTAACCTCCAACCCTAGAACTTTTTTTTTTCCTTTGCGTCTAGGTTTTTTTTTCATTACCACTCTCCAAAGAAGCTGACGAGGTTTTCTTGTTTTGTTTCCACATTCAGCTAAATCTTGTGGATCAGACGCCATCCTACAGGTAATTTCTCATTTTTCTTTCAACCTGGCCCTTCCAGTTGTATTTATCACTATTATTCTTGTTCTCGTTTTATAAATTAGTTTCGAATTTTAATGGTATAAGATTGTTTTGTATTGCAGATAAACGTTACTTCACGGTTCCTTTCAAGTTCTCTGTCTCAGCTCTGGATGTGAATACCCTTTTAAACTTATTTCGTTCATAGGTATTTCATGCTTCTTTCCCTGTCGGGTGTCGAGAGCATGATTCTTATCTTGGAAGTAAACTGAGCGTTACTTCTAGATTTGTGCAAACCCATAGCTACTTGACTAGTTCTACACGGTGGTTTCATTGTTTGGATTTGTTTCATTTGGCACCATATGAGTCTTTATGGTTTTCAAGCTTCTTACCCAGATTCTTGTTATAGTGTGGCCATTCCGCCATAAACTATTGTTTTAAGTTACTCCTGTAACCTACGAGTTTCACATGTACTGTTTAAATCTTAATGTAAATGATACTTGTAGTTCTATTTGAATTCAAGTATTTTCTGCAGTTCTTTTAATTTATGATAATGGAAATATTTTTCTACGCAGGCTCGTGCCACCTATACATATATTCATGTTTATGTTTACAAAATTTTGTCTCTCCTTTAGCTCGAATTCGGTAATAATACTATTTTGTGTGGCAACAGTCTTCAACTGGGCATGCATTTACAATCTTGTTTTAAAATAATTTTCCTCTAGTTTTCTTTTCTTGACTGAGCGTAATGGATTCTTATATACTAGTTTATTTATGTTCTTATGGTATTTCTCTGTTTTTGTATAAATACACTTGCTTGTCATTCTGACAACATTCCTTTTTTTTGCTTAATTCAATTTTCTAGGAATTTAGACAGTAATATTAAATTCGTGTTTTAAACCATTTATATAAATAGTATCTGAAATAAATAACTTTGCGTACTTATCTTATCTGGGTTGCTACTGATGATGTTCATCCAACCATAAGAGAGGCGATTACGTCCCTCTCTTCCATCGTGCTCCACACCTGAGATGGGTTGGTTGAGAAAGGTTTTCGAAAGAGACCTCAGGACTCCAAGTCCAGTCTTCCTTTCCAGAAACCCTTAGGAGTACCAAGTATTCCATTGATCACAACCAGATCTGGAATATTTATTTCTCTGCCCTTTTCTCCTTCTCAGAACATAACCCCTTCTCCTCACTCAGATGTCCTTTTATCCCCAGAGGAAAGGTAACTGTATGAACTATCCAACCACCTCTCAATTCTTGGAATACATTTAACATCAATACATTTTTTTTTTTTAACTTTAATGGAATCACTATTCCATACTTAATTCATATTTCACCAAAATAAAGTTAACCCATCTTTGTCAAGAAATCCTTCAATGCAAAAATGAAATGTTTTAAGTTCTTTTAACAAAGATAAAATATCATAACAAATAGTTAATAACTAGTTAACACATAAACTGGTTGTCACACAGGAAACCTTGCATATTCAGATACCTGAACAGAAATCGAGGCCCTTTATTGCACACAATGGCTGCAGATAGCCAATAGTTCAACGATTTTTCTTAGCCAATGAGCATAAAAAAAATGGGGAGAAGCACAGTAACAATCATATCTCTTCTTTGCAGATTCTGGAAAGATGCAAACACAAACAAAACTTTACTAACGGTAGGCACAAAATGATCTCAATACCCTCATAGATATTGGCCCCCTTGATATCAAATATGAAGCCTTCTAATCTCCTCCTCCAGCTATGATATCAAATTGGAGAATTAGAGAGAGGAGAATAAAACCCAATCTCATCGATCAAACTCTTTGGCTATTCACTGCATTATATGGGAATACATAAACAACCTCTAGGAAAATTTATATTGAAATAATTTGGATCACCAATTCATAACAAAAGCTATCAAGACACAACTCATGAGAGATAAACTCAAAAACTAACTACGAAAACACAAGTCACCAACCGTATTTAGACTCTCTATTTCAATATTATTCCAACATATTGTGTTTTTTAGTTTTTTAAAATGCATATTTAAATATATATTTGAATTCAACACTCTAAACCACCCTAGAATCACTTAAAATTTACACAACTTAAATTTGTAATTCTTAAAAATATCTTTAAAAAAAACTAAATTAACTAGAAAAGGACTATTTCATTTCCTAATTAAATAGTCTATTTATTTATATTTATTTATATTTTTTACTTGTAAAATATTCCATTTACAATATGTTTTTCAAATAAAATTTAGTAGATTTGTTACTTAAAATTTCAATAATAATGAAATTGAAATTCGATAGATGGTAGATATATTTAATTAGCTTTATATCTGTTAATTTTTGAATAGTTAGATTTAAAATTTGAAAATTAGTTCAACATCATATTTTGTAATTACTAAAATGTATTTACATTAAATTGAAATTTTCTACCAATTTTTTATAAAACTCTGAGGAAATTAATACAATAATTAAATGTTGTTATCCTAAACCCCATTGTGATGATAAGGCTTAGCACAAGTTGAATTTTACTTTGATAATTAAATTTGCGATAGGTTGACTATTGGCAAAATTATGTCTAGAAACGAGGAAATGAATTTAAATGAATTATTGATAGATTAACATGCGATTTGGAAGTCATTACGTATTGTATTCTATTATGCAAATTTTGTAGAATAAGATGTAATATTTGTCATTTTGGATAGTTGTGTTACATTCACATCTTCAGTTGATTTATATGATGACAATTAATTATAATGACAGATGTTTAGAAGCTTTAATTATATGCAAATATAAATATCACTTTTATTGTAATTAAAAAAATCTATATTTTAAAATTTTATGTTTGCATATTTGGTTTCTGAACTTGAACTTTGAAGTCTTAACATTCAAGGAAATGAAAACTATGTCTTTAATTGAATATTTGTTTGTTTTTTTCATGAGATTATTATTAAGGCCATAGAATTTTTATAGCGCAATAAATAACATTACTGAATTTCTCTATCGTAAATGTCATTGTCTTGTAAGCAACTTTTATAGAAAATTGTCTATATGTGAATGTGGTGATGTTGGTGGCATTCTCCACCATTGTTCTACAACTATTGTAGATGATTATGTGTATGTGAACGTGACGATTTTGGTGGCATTCCTCACGTCCATCCTACTTTCCCGTCATATATTAGAAAATCCAATTGACATATCACAATTTACTTTCTGCCGTAACTACTATGTTTTTGTCAACTCTAGATTATTATTGGTTTGTAAGTAAGTACGATATTCTTATTTCTTTAATCTTTATTAATCTTCAAGCATTGGATTATATAAAATTTTAATCCTAATAACCATCCATTCTTCATGTAGGCTAGCTATGTAAAATATATTCTAGTTGATAGTCACCATTTCATTATGGAAAATTTAACACTACTATAATGAACCTTCCTCCTAAAAATTGACTTGCAAACAAAGATTGCACTTCCAATTTGGTTCCACTATGATATTTTAGGTTTACGTACAAACTACACATATATGAAATTCATTGATGGGAAATATTATGTTTATTAACAAGTATATCTTAGTTGCAAGTACAAAACAATGTTATGCCAATTTTAAATTGACTAATTTGGTAACATAATGCTATATAACTCTTATCGACCCTAATCTCCCTTCGAAAAAGGTACCTGGATTTCGAACCTAATCTCCCTTCGAAAAAGTTACCTGGAGTTCATATATCTTAAGAAGAATATTCCAATAATCATTTGATGTTTTTAAGAGGGGAATTCCAAGCGCTTTTAGGAAGTTAATTCCAAGCATCCTTTCATTTTTTTTTTTTTTAAGAAAGGAATTCCAAGTATCATTTGTTGTTTTTACCTCTATAATTTGTAGTATTTTTGTGTCATTGAAGCTTAGGCCTAAAATAACTTATTGTTTTGAATCTCTCGCTTCCAATTTACTAGTCTATTTGATTGAGAGGAAATAAGAAGCAACCCATTAATGTGTCTATAAATATTCTTATATATGTAATTATTTCATCTTAAAATAGTGATACCCATTGCATCAACCTACATAGAGGGTTAACATGAGTGGTGGAAAAGCATCACACAAGGTTTGGACTTATCATGAGTCATATTCCTACACCAATGAAGAATTTATTACTTAAAATTAGATCAAGAAATGATGATTTAGATGGAACAACATTTAGAGGTAGGTTACAATGATAATGATTTTATTTATTTTCTTGTCCCTAATCTTAAATATGGTTTGAAATTAATATGCATATGAAGAACCTAGCCAAGACAAATTATTCTATAAGAGGTAGACCCACAAAGCCAATAGGAAGTAATTTTTATTAATGGTATATAGTAATATTATCGTCATTGAGACTCTAACGACATCACCAAGATGATTTATTAAGGACTTGAGTGTTACAACTTGTTATCCTTATCCTGATCCAATAAAAATGAAAAACATAACACCTTTTCTCCACTATTTTCTACTAATTTTATATGTAATAATACCAAAATTTCATCCAAAGAAATTCAAAGAAATACACTAACATGGAATATTACTATGGAGAGAGAAATGACAACATTAGAATTTGTTTGAAATTATACACTCTAGATTTTATGAAGACTAAGGTGGTAACATTGAAGTATACTAGAGTGAAATGAGCCATAGGTTTTTTTCTCTAGTTGTTCATACTAATGAGATGCTAAGAAAAAATTCCGAATATAATTTTATTGATAATCGACCTAAGAACATTGAGTACAACATTCACTTTACTTTGGTCATGTTTTAAAAAATGGAGATATAGAAATAAGGAACTTAAGTTTCTCAATGGATGAGTAGAGAAAAACAAGTCAATGCTTATTTATACCATTCATTAATGCTTATGGTTCTCATGGATGATTATCATTGTAATTATAACTCATATCATCGAATTATAATTTTTCATGTAAGTGAGATTTTGTAACTTGAAAATGTGTCATATTATACATTCCAAGGAATTTTATTAAAACATAGTTTATATGTCTATGTATAATAGCTAGAACAACATGTCATTACAATTTGGACATCATTGCATGGTAAAATATAAGAAATGCATGTATCAACCAAAAAAACATCATTCTTAGGGGTTTTATTTTTAATTGATTTGAGCCCACGTAACATTTTTAAAAGTGAGTTGTTAGAGAGTTTTTTCTTTTAAGATAAGATATGATTCTCGATTTGACAAGTTTTAGCTTCTAAAAATATTTTTAGCAGGCCATGATACTACAAAAATTACTACTTGTGTTGAATTTTCATTAACTAGGATTTGACTCTTGATATTTAATTTTTTTCTTATTATGTGAAAAATTAGGTAAATAAATCTTTTGTTTTGTGACATATTAAAATTAGATTTTTATTATCATTTTATTGTTGGAGAGAATCAAATTCTTTCATCGAAATAGCAACTGAGAAATAATTATTAGGTTGGAGATATAACCTAACAATTGATCTTATTAGTAGTCTTTCTAGTTTAACCTTAAACGTGTAGCCTCATACTTTAAATGTGATTTTTTTACTCGTTAACCATATTATCATCTTTGGATTGTATGTTATGATTTTTTATAATATTTTACATAGTAAAATTTGAAAATAGAAAAATGTTGTACACAATAAATTTTGGCATCAGGTTTCTATTGTTTTTCTCCATCGCCGCCACTATAGACTATAAGCGTTGGGGTGCTTCACTATTTTGATTATGCATTATACTATTGAATACATCACTTTGCAAATCAAAATATTGATATGCAAGAATTATTTATGCAATAAATTATGAGCTAAAGAATTTTTCAATTATTGGACGTGCAATTCAGTTCATAGTGAGATATGTTATTTTCTATTCATTTATAATTGATTCAATAGTAAACACTTTTTAATATAAATAATTGTATCTTTATTGCTATGAGGAATTGTGCATATGATCTTATTTTTTATATTTACTATAGTGTTTAAAGATTCAATATCTAGGATCTTATATTTAATATTCCTACTTGAATGATAAAAGGCTATTTTATCTTGTAGTGTTTGTTAATTTTTTAAGCAAAGAGAGCTACACAATTTTTCTAGGAGTTTCTACTTGTAAGTTGATTCATTTAGCTATTTTCCTAGAACTTATTTCTTGCATTTCAAAGTGATGAAATCTCCTTCATAATTTCAATTTATATAGAATTATATGGCCATGTGTTTCACAACACTCTATTAATTTTTCAAGGTGAATATAAAAAATAGAGGATAAAGGTCATAGATTCAAACTTGTGCTTGGATCTCCCTAGCTAATTTAATGGAAGATTATACAAATATCCTCGAGGAAAAAAATTATAAGCAAGTAATGGCCACTTCTTATGTCCATGGTAGGAACAAAAATGAATGAAGGTGGTACTCCTACTGGAGTTATAGGATGGTGAGGGTTGGATAGAAAGAGAGGACAAAAAAATCAACCACTCAAGTTAGTCAATGTCACCGTTAGTCCCACTACATTGAATGCACATAGTAGGAACAATGAGATCCAATCACTAAATATATTAGTATGGAAATCAAATAGATTTTTATCCCTCTCCCAATGGGTTAGGGTTGGTCTTGTGATCTGAAATCGACAGGATTGATTACTTTCACAATTGACTAAGGAAGTGTTTATGTGAATGAATGAATAAAACTGAGTTATTTTTATACATTAAACATAAACTTAGAGAACTTAAATGAAGAATAAAAAACCATCAAAGAAAGATGCAAACACAACAAACATTGATTACGGATTTCGTCCCTCCTGGACTACGTCTCTGGGTCTGATTCCAAGTGGGCGTCCTTTTTATTAGGAAATTATCCAAAGAGTTTCTTTACAATATATTTTTTGAATTAATCTGTGCACATAGGCACTACTGGTTACATAGAAATAAAGCCCTATGTCTGAGTTTTCCAACGCATATCTGCATTCCAAAAGGCCCAAGGACACTCAAGTTAAGCCTAAAAGAGTATCTACTATCAAATGCAAAAGATTTTTCTGCAAGTCATAAATCAATTCTCCGTGTGCTGGTCTAATGGAAAACCTTTTATAATTCTTAAGTAGGTTCCACGATCAAACCTCTCGGGCTATAATTAGAAGGTTGTTGTTTATTAGGTTCTTAGTGTAATGATAGTTCAACACCATGGTTTTATCCCTACTCATATGGCGCATTTATTTTAATACATTAGCTATATACCATATATAGATTACACATGGTGCATTATTTTTGAAACCTTAGCCCAAAAATTACATAACTTATCATATAGTTTTTAAACCTTTTAATAATCCAAGATATTTATCTATATACCTTGCATATAGTTTATAAATAAAGGTTTAAACAGTAGTATGTGTCCCAACCTCGTAATCCCCATCGGCATATGCTTTAACTTTGGCATCAATGTTGTATATTGCCCGCTAGACCACCACCTCTGCTATGTACTAATGTTCCCCACCGTTTTCCCCATCATAACTTAGCTACATTTCTTGTTACCATTAATTCTGAAGCCACATGGTTTCATGCCTCCGCTCTAACATTGATACCATAATAACATTTCCATGATAATGTTTGTGCGATATCATATGTTAAATACACAATCCGCTCCAAAATTTTGACCATAGGTTTAAATACTTATTCCTCTCCACCATCTTATTTGGTTTTGAAACCATATTTCTTTGTACATTGGTTTAATTATATGATGTTTTTTTTAAACCATAATCTTGTAATAGATTTTCACCCACCATTTAATGTTTTTCATATGGTTTTAGTCCATAGTTATACCTTAGGGATATGCGTCCACCATGTAACATAGGAGTAATACACAATGTTTCCATAGGTGTGTTTTGATATTTGAAACTCATCCAAAAGCCTACTAAAGCACCCATGACATGAAAAATCAAACTCAAATCACACCATGCACATACAACAATAGAATTTCACTTGTACTTTGACAAATTATTTGTCCTTCATCCTGAGCAGAAATGAAAAACTGAAAGAACTGTTGGATTCATAGTGATGAACTCTACAGTTTATCGGCATTTTTGAAAACAACTGAGACCTATAAACTTGGAGCAACTAGAGAATCATACTAGATCATTCGTCTCCCCTGGAAGCTTTTGGACCACCAAAAAGTTTTGTTTTAATCACACATGAGGTGAGGTTACAACTCCCTCACCCTTCCGATCTCCATTCACCTTGTTTTTCTTGGATTCGTGCCTTTGAGTCCCATTCAAAGATACTCAACATCTCCATGCATGGAAGTACGAACCTTCCTGTCTAACATGGTATCTTCCTACAACTCATTCATACATTGAGGTGCAAGATCATCTATAGTTGGAATTTGAAAATTTTCCTCTGGATCCATGATTATAGGAGGTTCATACAACTTTAAATTTTTGATATTTACAACTGAATATATGTGCATATACGGAGGAAAATTTAATAGGAATGCATTGTGCACAATATTTTCAACAATTTCAAAAGGACCATACTTGATAGGCCTCAAATTTTTACCTTCACCTTTCATCCTTTATTTTCTAATGTAAATCCATACTCGATCATCAACATTAAAGTGATGATCCACCCAATTCTTATGATGGCACATTTCGTACTTGGCTTGAATTTTCTTCAATTGACCCTTCAATGCTTCATGAATCTTCTGTATTCATTGAATGCGCTTGATTTATTTTTCACTATCTCCATTTCCATCCTCCTGAGCTTCATCAATAAACAATAATTGCATGGGTGATTTTGGCAGGTACCCAAAACATGTTCCAAAATAATATATACCAGTAGAAGAATCCAAGGCTCGATTGTAATAATATTGGACATAGTGTAAATATTCATCCAACAACTTGGAATGCTTGCTGCAATAGCCTCTCAAAATATGTATTAGTGTTTTGTTTACCACCTCTATTTAACCATCAGCTTGTGGATGAAAACTTGTGCTCTTTTTCAGCTTAGTGTCCATGAGTCCCCATAAAGTGGACAAAAAATCTCCAATGAAACGAGAGTCTCGATCTGAAATGATGGAAGTAGGCAACCCAAAATGAACCTGTACATTTGAAAATAACATCTATGTAGTCTGTTTAGTAGTTAGTTCCTTTCTACATGGAACAAGAATACACATTTTTCTAAATTTATCAACCACAACATACAGATAATCATGGCCTTTTCTAGACATAGGAATTCCACCTAAAAAATCCATAGAGATATTGTCCCATGGCCAAAAAGGAACTGGAAGTGGCATATAGAGACCTAAATTTCTATTGGTTCGTTTTCTTGTTAAACACATGACACAACCTTTTATGTACTTAGTAACTGTTTCATTCATTCAAGGACAATAACAAAAATCTTTGCAAATGTGCCACTTTCTTACCTACACCAAAATTCCCTGAAACACGAGAAGAATGTGCTTCCCCCATCACATGCGCTCTTTCATCCTGCGGTATGCACAACTTACCAAGATGATATAATAACTTTTCATGAACATGATATTTAAATTCTTCCACCTGAGCACCATGAGTTAGTGATTCATAAACATTTTTGAAATCAATATCTTCAACATATTATTCAATGTAAATTTCATGCGTAAAGAAATATTTTGCAGAATAAATGAAGCATTCAAAGATGGTCTGGATAGCATATCAACTACTTTGTTTGTGGTACCTTTTTCATATTTAATTACTAAGTGGAATTGTTGCAAAAAACCAATCCATCCGTAATTTCTAAACTGCTGCAACTTAGTCTGAGATTGAAGGTATTGAAGTGGCTGATGATCTGTATGAATCACTATTTCCTTGCCTATTAAATAATGTTTCCATTTCTTAACACTTTATACTAATGCATATAATTCATTTTCATGAGTTGGATAATTTGCAACTACTTTAGAAAATGTTTATGAATGAAAACCAATATGTTTTCCTTTTTGCAATAACACAATTCCCATTACATATCCACTAACATCAATTTCTATTTCAAAATGCTATTGAAGGTATGGTAAAGCTAATATTGGAGTTGAAATAATTTTCCACTTTAATGTGTTAAATGATTGTTGTTGTTTTCCTCTGCACTAGAAAGAGACGTTAGAACTTGTTAAAGCATGGAATGGTGATGCAATAAAAGGGAAATGAGAAATGAGTTTCCTCGAATAATGAATTGCACCCAAAAAGCTTCTAACTTCCGTCACATTGTGTGGTCTTGGCCACTTAACAATCACATCAATTTTAGCTGGATGTATTTTAAGATGACCACCTCCAACTATGTAACCAAGATAAATTAAGGATGTTTTTCCAAATTCACACTTAGAAAGTTTGAGATACAATTTCTCCCTTTAGAACACATCAAAAACTTGTTTCACATGCTTAGCATGTTCTTCCAAAATTGAACTGAATATAAGAATATCATCCAGATAGACTATTACAAACTTATCAAGAAAATAACGAAACACATCATTCATCACTCTCATAAAAGTTGTTGTAGCATTGCACAAACCAAATGACATAACCAACGATTCATAAATCCCTTGTCCAGACTTAAATGGAGTTTTCCAAACATTATTCTCTGCAATAGGAATATGATGATGACCTCTTATTAAATCAATTTTTGTAAAGTAAACAACATTCTTTAAATGATCAAGACAATAATCTATTCTTGGAAGAGGATACCTGTTCTTTATGGTGATTTTATTTAAAGCTCTAAAATCAACACAAATTATCCAAGTTTCATATTTCTTAGGTACTAAAATTATCGGTGATCCACATGGAGAAGAACTAGGTCTAATAAAGCCGTTATCAATTAATTCTTGAATCTGTTTCATAATTTATTCCTTTTCTAGGACCAACATACGATACATGGAAATGTTCGAAAGAGGAGCATCATATTGAAGTTGACTATCATGTTGTATTTCTCGTTTCGGAGGTAATATTTTTTATTCTTTAAATAATTCCTTATAAGAAAAAACTATTCCAACCAATTTCTCCTTAAACTGAGAATCACATCCTTTAAAAAGATCAATCTTATCTTTAGATTTTTCCTTAACAAACATGAGAAAATAATTTTTACTTGAACTTATGAGTCTCTTCATCCGACTAACATTGATTAAATCCAAGCTTGTTTTAATCTTATGTTCCGTCACAACATGTTCAATTCCATCCTTAACAAGATGATATTTATGCTCTTTTCTATAAAATATGGCATCTTAATCATAAAGGCAAGCACTACCCAACACAACTCCACACATATCCAAAGGAATCACATCTAAAAAACCTTCATCAAAAAAATTAGTTGGGATTACAAACCTTAATAACAACTATTTTATGACATGCATCTGAGTGTTTTCCTTTAACCATCCTAAAGGGTAATATTTTGGATGATTCTTAGGTTTGAATCCCACCTTCCTTACTAATTTCTCATATATTAAGTTAGCTTGTGATCCACTATCAAATAATGTGTCAATTTTAGTGTGCTTCGTTATTATTCTTATGTGAAAAAATTCAATCCTCTTCTTACCTCCAACCACTACATTAGATTTAGAAGAATATGCAGAAAACGTAGAACTAGGACTTGCCTCAAAAGGATTACCTTTTAGAACCATAGTGGTTATCTTTTGTTCATCACCGAAGTCAGATCCCAAGTCTTGTTGGACTGCCATATTAGCTTTCTTCTCGCCGTTATTCTTAAGGAAATCCTTTGCCTTATGTTATGGATGGAGCTTCCAACACTTGGATTCATCATCTCCAACCCTTTGACAATGAGTACACATAAGCCTTTCTTCTTCCTTCTTTATTTTTGTTTCTTTCTTCCCCTTTGATTTGTTCTTCACTTTGTTATCTTTGTTTTCTGATTTCTTGAATGGTTTCTTTGAAAACTGAAAAGGTCTACCACCTCATTCGACATGAATGGCTTGGACACACACTTCATCAAATACATTTGGATTAAACACAAGAAATGCATGTTGTAAATGAAAATGAAAAATTCTAATATACTTTAATAAAGTTTCATTCGTGTTTAATTGAATGTCAAGTGATAATTCCTTCTTCCTGAATTCATGTGTAAACTCTTCCACATTCATTCCTTTACCTTGCCTTAAATGATGCCAATTTCGTATATCCTAAAGAATAGAATTGGTTTCTTAGAGATTTAATAAACTTAGAGCATGGGGAGATGATTTTACCTTTATGCCTTAAATTTTATTGAGTTTTACTTTCCCACCAAATCAACATTGTTCCCCCCATTCTATGTATAGCTAACTGAATTTCTGTAGAATTATCATCAATATTCTATATTCTACAATATACTTCAAGTTTTTTAATCCAGTTATCTAAATTTTCAAGATTAATTTCACCATCATATATATGTAGTTCAAAATTTACATCAAGCTTCAGAAACCAAGATTTCTTATGTTTCTTCTTTGATTCAGAATCTGAACTTGAATCATTAGAAGATGAAGAAGAAGAAGATGAATATGGAGGAGAAGGAGTTTGATTTCCATTATTTTTCTTCTTGTATTTTTCCTCTTTCGAACCTTTAGAAGATGAAGATGGAGAAGGAGGAGATTTGTCACAATCAATTTTCTCCTTTTCCTTTTTCTCCTTATTGCTTTTAGAAGTTGACGTGGAATATCTATTCTTCTTGTATTCATAGAGTTTTGAAATCATGATTTTTATATTGAGGAAAATCTTTTGAAATTTCTCATCAGTCTTGGGCTCGAGAGTTTCTTATTTAGTTTCACCTGCCATCTTTTGAGAGCTTTTCCTCTTTTATATTTCTGGATTTGTTTCATCAAGTTTCCTTTCTTGATGTTGAGACTTGTATCTAGTCAATATTAATTGGTAAATATCTTGTTTAACATGATCAATCTCGCTCTAATACCAAAATATATGATCTATTAATTACTTTCACAATTGACTAAGGAAGTGTTTATTTGAATGAATAAATAAAATTGATTTATTTTTATGGCTTAAACATAAAATTAGACAACTCAAATGAAGAATAAAACAACAACAAAGAAATACACAAACAAAACAAACATTTATTACAGAGTTTTTCCATCCTGGACTATGTCTCTCAGTCCGCTTCCAAGTAGGCATCCATTTTATTAGGAGATGTTCCAAAGAGTTTCTTTAAAATATATTTCGCCAACTGATCTGTGCATGTAGGAACTACTGGTTACTGTAGAAATAAATACCTTTGTCTCATATTTCCAACACCTGTCTCTATTCTACAAAGGCCCAAGGATGCTCAAGTTATGCCCAAAATAATATCTGTTGTCGACTGTAAAATATTGTTCTGCAAATCATAAATCAACTCTCCCTCCACTGATGTAATGGAATACCTTTTATATGTTCTCGGGCAGGTTCTAGGATAAAACCTCCTAGTCTATACTCAGTAGGTTTTTTTTTGTTAGGTTCTCGATGAAATGATAATTCAACACCATGGTTTTATCCCTGCTCATATGGCACATTTCTTTTAATAAATTATCCATATACCATATATGGATTACACATGGGGAATTTGTTTTGAAACCTTAGCGCAAAAATTACATAACTTATCATATAGTTTTTAAACCTTTTAATAATCCAGTGCATATATCTATATACATTAAATATAGTTATAATCAAAGGTTTAAAAATCAGTCTGTTTCCCAATCTTGAAATCCCAGTCGGCATATGATTTAACTTTGGCACCAACGGTGTATACTGCCCATTGGACTACCACCTCCACTATGTACTAACGTTCTTCGCAATTTTGACCCATCATAACTTATTTGCATTGTTGGCTACCATTAATTCTGAAGCCATGTGGTTTCATGACTCCTCTCTAAGATTGATACCATAATAACATTCCCACCATAATGCTTGTGCCATACGATATGTTAAATACACATTTCACTCCAATTTTTTTGACCATAGGTTTAAATACGTATTCTGCTCTACCATATTATATGGTTTTGAAACCATATTTATTTATGCATTGGTTTAATTATATGATTTTTTTTTAAACCATAATCTTGTAATAGATTTGTGCCCACCATGTATTGTTTGCAATATGGTTTTCGTTCATAGTTATACCTTAGGGATATGCACCCACCATGTAGCATAGGAGTAATACACATTGTTTCTATAAGCATGTTTTGATATTTGAAACTCATCCAAAAACCTACTAATGCATCCATGACATGAAAAATCAAACTCAAATCACACCATGCACTTGCAACAATAGACCTACACACGTACTTTGAGGGATGATTTCTCCTTCATCGAGGGATCAAATGAGAAACCAAAAGAAGTGTCATATTTAGAGCGACAAACTCTACAATTTTTCACCATTTTCGAAAACAACTGAGACCTGTAAACTTGGAGCAACTGCAGAATCCTCCTGGATCATCTTTCCTACTATCCATAATAACACAAACGCATCCTACAATAGTAGATACTATTAGATATAACTTATGGATGTTTTTTTGTCTTAAATAACTATTGAAATTGAAATAAATCTGTTAGAAACATAAAATATTGAGCTCAATGATAGTGGATCAAGGATGAACTTGTGGATTTTGATAGTGGATTCCCTTGCCTAGACCCCTCCCACTAAGAATCTAGGAGAATTTTTGAGAATAGAAATTACATGTTGGGAAGCCAATACGTATATTGGATGACCACCTATAATTTATTTGAAGGAATGGATTTTGAAATTTGAATTCTCTAATAAACATCCCTAACTCAATAATTTGAATCATTACAAAATTTTAATGATCACCAATGTAGAGATTTCGTAAGAAGTGTGACATGAATTTCTATAAAGAATTTGTCTTTAAACCATGAAAATATAACATTTTCAAGGTTGAATGAATAAGTTATGACCCTTCCTTATGCACATGTTTTTTTCTATGGAACTATTCTAACTACCTCTACCTTGGACCTTTCCCATGATAATGTGGGTCTTTTTTAGATTTATCTTGTTCTCATGCCAATAATCAAGAATGTACTAGGAAAATGGGCCTTACTAGATTAGACACCCTAAATGAAAACCATAAAAATACATAATTTCCATTCAAACTAGCATTTTGTATTGGTGATTTTTATCATATAATTGGAAAATGGAAACAAATGTATCTCCAGGGTTAGGAGTCTCGCAATCACAAACAAATAATCTTACAGTTATATGAACAGGACATAATCAGGGTTGGTAGTCCATGGAAAATAAATGATTATGTAACAAATATGGGGAAGGGATCTCCATTAGAGGAAATTTCAGCCTAAAAGTTTCCATGAAATTTTTATGTACATAATATCTAGACCAATCAATATTATTTTGTCACACCTCCCATTTTACCTCAAAAATAAATTTTCCCATCTAATTACTGCAGTGAATCCTAGCAAGGGATTATGCTTATTCTTTTACAAATGTGGTCTGTTCAGGATCGATTCCCTATATTTCGATTTATTTCCCTCGTATCAACTTGTTCCACTATACATAATAAAATGGATCTGAAACCCATATGACATTTAAATCACTTGAACTCTTCATCACTCTATAATTACCATAAAAATGATATATATATGTTTATAACAATTATAGCAATGATAAACAATTATAAGGAATGGCTATATAATTATGTCTAATTATCCATTTCATAAGTCCCACTCTTGTTGTACTTGTTGGACATATTCGTAGACCATGGAGGAACGTAGAGGAATCGATTGGGTTTCACACATTTTCCACAATTTTAATTATACATATACTATGTGAAATTTTCGTAGGCTTCTGCCTTTATAATTCCACGTATTCTAATCTTTCACAAATGGACAACATATAAGTCATGAGGGATCGGACTTGACTTATGGTGATATTTGGGTGTACATGTTAATCAAGTCGATTTAATTGTTCCCCCGTCTTTAATTCGACTTCACACCATGTTCATTGACTTGGCCACCACGTAATATGAGATTGTTGTTTGATGCGTCGTATGGTTGAATGGGGACTGAGAATCAATCTCCCACGTAAGCTCATAGATAATGTTTGTTTCGTTTTTGGTTTCGCCACATAGGCAGTAACCAGTCTCTGCCCATTTGTGGTCACGTGGATTCGTTCCACGACAGTCCAGGCTCTTCCCGTCACCTTACCTGATCGACTATGCTCCTTCTATAACCCCGCCAGCTCAATCGACATTTATTTGGCATTACTCGTTGTGTTGGATTTTTAATGCAGATTGTACCTGGCTTATTTAATACCACGATCTGTGGCTCCTTCCCTCCAATCTCGCCAGTTGGATGGTGTCGATTCATCGTCACTTTAGGGTTTGTTGAATATCAATCCGCATATAATCTCACATGAGACTTTGTTTAGGGTTCTTTTTGTTTTCTTCCTGCGCGTTGGTGTTATTCATGACAGAGCAATATTTTTGATGCTCTAGCTCCACATCGAGCTCGGTTACCTCCTGGGCGTAGCTCCAGACTATCCTGACGATTCAGGTATGAACTTACTGTTAAGTCAAGGTTTTCTTCTGTGAATTTAATTGTACGCTTCCTTCGTTGAGCCCTTACAGCGATTGTTGATTTTAGCTATATCATATGTAGTTATTGGTTACAGGTCATTTGCATCCACACAATTGATATGATTTCATCGCGTCTTCTACATTTCTGTGTTAGGTTGCAGGGATTTGTTGGTTTGCCTCTCCTGTGTTAGAGAGTGCGTATTGAGTTTATGCGTTGGCATCTTCATATGCGAAGTCTCCAGAGCTCGTTCTAACCGAACGTGTTGGTGTTCAGAAGTTATCCTCCATCTAAAACGCATCAATGGTTTCTAGGGGTTTATCACTCTGAAGATGGCACAATGCTCTGGTTCATTCCCATCTTGACCTGTGTAGGTCGGGTTCCTACATATTGGGTAAGGCATTGTTCGTTGTTCGATTTGAGCATCTATTTTTGTTGTTTATTTACTGCTAACATTTCTTCTATCTCCTGTATACGTGTACAGGCTCTGGATTGATTTCGACCTCTACTTCCCCAGGTACTATCATGTTTCTCAGACCTCCTTTTTGTTTTAGCGCACTTTCATCCTACTGAGCTCGTTTAGTAGGGGATTTAACTTGGTAGTTGACTTGCGCAGGTAATGTAAGCCTTGCGTCTTGGTCTCTTACATTGCCACAGAGCGAAATGGTGGCCTTGACGTTAACATTGGCTTCGTTTTCCCCATGTGTAGGTCGGTATTCATCGAACACTGGCTGAAGGGAATCCCTATAGCTGTGTAGTGCTCGTTAAACCGCTTAAAATTTTTATTTATGAGTTGTATAATCTGGACAATTCCATTGTTAAGTCTCGACTTGAAAAATTTATTTATGGCTACTCCCGTGGAATTTCGATATAGTCCTCGAGCCACTGGGATTTACCCTCGTTTCAATTTTCTTGTATATTAATATGTATACCCTGGTCAGAATCCTAATCGCATAGATTTATATCAATTTGCCTCGTTCAGCTCATATTTTCATTTATGAATCCGCGAGAAAGTTTATATACTATTTTCTCTTCATGTTGAAACTCGGTTACATATATTCTTATTCCTCAGTTTTATTTTGGTGTACTATAATGGTTTATTCTGTCTGTCCTTCTGGTATTTGTGAAGGCTTTCTGCCTGGTGTAAAACATTCTCATACTGTACTAGTGTATAGTTTTACTAGTTGCAGTAGCTAAATCTCTTTTAATACTTCTGGAAAATAGTACAACACATCGTCATTTCTATTTTATACCCTTCTTATAAATGTGCAACTGATATTTTTCAAATTAATATACAGGCAGTGTATAAGTATGTATTTCTCTTTCCATATTTAACAGACATATGTATGTATGATCTGCTGTTTTACCTCCTTGACTTGGGTGTATATAATGGACTAGGGTACATATACTTCAAGATACTATAGTGTACCTATATTGCAATATACTATGCTGCATATATGCACTTCACTATACTATGTTGTGGTACATATACATGTTGTTCATTTGCCTAACTATCCTTTTGTCTTTTCACTTTCTGGGTTCTAATGCTAGGATGATTCCAAAATATACTATCAATGCATAGTTTATTGCTATACAGTAATTGTTTTCTTTTGCTAAAGTGTGGGTTGCTTGCATGTATTACAAATTTACCATTGAGCCTCTGATTATATATGAATTATATACTGACAATAGGATCAGTGGATACAGTACCTACTTTCATTTCTTAATACATATTGAAAATTTACAATTCCCCTTCCACTATTTCCAAGGTTGTTACTGTCAACTCACATTTCTTTCTATCTTATATGTATACATGTTAAATCATGCTATGAAACAGAAGCAGATTAAAACCAATTCATAGAATTCTTTTGTGAAGAAATAGGTATCCACAGATTTAAACCAACACTGGTTTAAAGATTCTGTTGGATTCTCCTCCACAGCCTTTAGTTCTACAACTATGCAGAATTTCAAGGGTGTATTCCTTATGATGGATTCTGTTAAATGTAGAACTTAAATCTAATATAAAATTAACTTTTATATGTAGCCAATTCATACTGTATAAAGTAAACACACCAATAATTTTAAAGACATACCACTCATGCAATTGACCAACCTCCCAACCTTAGAGTTCTTTTGTCTCCCAGAACTCACCCCCGGGCTGAGATCATCTCCTTGCCACAGATCAACCTCTAATCTATGCAAGAGTAGCTTATTTAAGCTATTGTTCCCCAAAGCATGTTTCTAATTCTGCGTCCAGAATCTCAGGATGATTTTCTTCCTGTTTGCCTTGGCTTCCCAATTTAGGGACACTTTAAAGCTGTTTTATGCTTTTCCTCAGCTTTTCCAGCTTTTTCACCTCTTCCCAACTACTTTCCTCATAATTGGGGAAATTTAGATTCTTCCTCAAAAATCTAAATTAGAAAAATTTCTTTCAAGGATTTTTTTGAAAGATTCTGTGGATTAGTTGCCTTATCCATCCTCATGGATTTAGCAAGTGATCTCATAATTCTCATTTTGGTCAATCTACACACAATCATTTTATTCATTTCCTCCAATTAAATATTTAATTACATTCACAAAATACTTATCCTTTGGGGTCCACTCCCCTTAGGATTAAAGTTCAAATGTCTAGCTTTGAAATTCAAACACATAAATTGGGGGTGTTACATATTTAAACTTAAAAATAGGTACTTGTAAATATTTTGGAGGGAAAATTAAAACAATACTTTTTTTTTTAATTATATTTTTTGCTTATCTCCTTATAGGTTTACTAAAATTTCAATTGTATGCACTCGTTGGATGCAAAATTAAATTCCACATCCTATGAGTACCCATTATGCATACTTTTGAGAATACCAACATTGATAAAAATTGAAGATACATTAAAAATGCATGTTCAATGCATTTTTTTAATGTATCTTCAATTTTTATCAAAGTGGGTCTTATAAGAGAATGTATAATGGGTACTTATTGGATGTGGAATTGTATTCCACATCCTTTGAGTGTCTACACTTGCAATTTGAGTAAATATGTAAGGATATAAGCCAAAAAAACAATTAAAAAGGTAGTTTTTTTCTTTTCACTCCAAAATTCATAACTCTTATTTTATAATTTTCATGTTATTTTATTTTTTCCTTAAAAGGACACTTTTAGTGTTAAATTTCCTCCAATTATAGAAATGGAAATTGAAAGATTTATTCTTATAGAGCATTATAGTATGATAAACACATAGCCAAAAGGAAGACGACCAGATCAGACTATAATTTATGTATATATTAATTAAACAACATAAAGTAGTTTACTATTTACATTTTAATGGTCGTTCAAACTTCAACATTCAACATGGAAAATATAAAACCCCACCTACATAGACTACATGTACCTCTTGTGGAATGCTCTGGATAGTTATACGGGGAGGCCTCTAGATGACAAAGCCTATGTTACTTTCTCTAGTGGGAATAATCCTCCTTTTTCTCTTAATTTTTCTTCTCCTCCATTTGATATAGGATTTTCTCCTCATTTTTGTTTTACTTGTCATATAGAAATTCCACTACTAGGGCCTTTGGTGTCTCATCTAGACTACATTATAAAGTGGTAAGCTCTCTGTTTATTTAGCATAATATTGTCCATCAGTACTAAGTGCATGATTTTTTCTTTTGCAATAATATGTGCGTAAGTATACCTATAGATATAGTGAATCGATAAATTGGTACAAAATTTGAGTAATCCCTCAACACTAACCCAAATTCACACATACATACCTTTTTTTATTGTTACCTCGCTTCATAATAAGTTAGCAATAGACACATTTGAAACTATAATATACCCAATTATTGTAGTTATTATAACTTAATATATGCTCTAACATTAATATGTGTGTGTACATATATAACTATAATATACCCAATCAGAAATGGAGTGGAAGTTTTAAATCATATACTTCACCAATTTTTTTTTTTTCTTCTATTTAGTCAGATTGTCTTTGATGTATTTTCTTTGAATTACTTATCCACCTATATTTGATCTAAGTTATTAAAAAGCATAGCCAAATTAATATGATAAAATTACTAGCTTGGTAATTATTAGATAAGATATACTTTTTTGTAGTCATAAGGTTTATTATTTTGGATAACTGCAATTTTGTTTATCTAAAGGATTTTGTTATCAAATTCTAATGGGACTCTAACGCTTTGTTCAAATTGAAACATTATATATTAAGAAAATAATAATAAATAGGCTTTGATTTTTTACTCCTTACCTTATCTGGGACTATATAATTTTCGTCGCAGTCAAACTGCATTGACTCTGTATTATTTTATTGATATTTTTCAATTTTAATCAAAAATTTTGAAAAATGTTGAATATTCCTATTTTCCTGTAAATTGAAAAATAATTTTGTAATTTATAGAAATATTATTTCTAATTTTCCATTAGGTGAGAGATACTTGACACAACGTAATTCCTCTAGTGGAGGGTGATTTACTTTGGATATTTTTCTGTGCCTGAAAAGTCCTTCTAAACTAATAAAGGATAATTTTATGAGTGGCCGCTCCATTAGTGAGTATTGTGAGAGTGACTTTGAAATCATTCTCTAAGAAAGTCCTTTACATAAGGAGGGGGATGGGGTGGGGGTGGGGGTGGGCGTGGGGCATTTCTTCAGTTAGTACTCTGGAAATAACAACAAGAGATTCCCTTCTAGTGTGTTTATCTTTTATTATTTCATTTTAAATTCTTTTCCATTTAAAACTTTTACATATTTAAAGTTGTGTGGGAAAAAAGTTGCAAAGAGTTGTGAATATTTACAGAATGAAGGATGTGCAAAGGACAGGATATGTGCAAGAGAACGAGGGTACAAGGGAACTTTATTCTATAGGTGCAAAATTAATTTTGAACTTTTTTCCATGTAAAAACTTTATAGATTTACCTTTGCGAGAGAAAAATTACATAGAGATATGAATTTGTGCATAATGAAGGATGTGCAAAGGATGGGGTATGTGCGGGAGAATGAGGGTGCATATGAAACATTATTCCACAGAAATAAAATTAATTTAAAACACTTTTCATTATAAAATGTTTACATATTTAACTGTCCAAGAGAAATTTGCATAGAGATGTGAATCTGTGTGGAACAATGGATGTGTGGAGAACACGGTATGTTTGGGATATCGAGGGTGTAGAGGGAAATTTATTTCGCAAACATGAAATTAATTTAATTAGGAAAAAATTTAATTCCTAGTGTAAAATAAACTTTCATTCGTAATGTTGTGGTCTTCTAAATAAATTTCCCATTGGAAAATTTCTTCCAAACACCCATTCTTCAACATTTCTTCTTACATTTATGAATGAATACTAATTGTTCAATATTAAATTAAGTTTCATTTTAATTTTTTTGAGGAAGAGGTGCTTTGCAAGGGAATCAGTGTGTGAAGAAAGGACATGAAACATTGATACATTGTGAAACAGCCTTACTTCATCTGCACCTTGGTGCATTACAGTTACCAAACCAATAGTAATGTAATCACGTAAGTTCTAGGATCATCGAGAGGGTGGTGGGGTGCTTCTTAGATTCATGCTATGAAACTGATAGTGGGACAAATATTTCCATTTCATTTATATCTTATTATTTCATTTTAAGATCTTTTCCATTTAAATTTTTTATAGATTTAGCTGTGCAAAGGAATAGTAGCATAAATATGTGAATCAATGCAAAAATAAGGATGTGTGTGGGACATGGCACGTGTGGGAGAATGGGGGTGCAGAGGGAAATTTATTTTATAGATACGAAATTAACTTAACTACGAACAAAAAATTTAAATTTGTAATGCAATATACACTCGTTATAAGGGTGGTCAGTTTGAGACTACAAAGATAAATTTGTAAACTAGAATAGTGAATATTTGTATTCAAGTTTTCCAAATACTATGTGCATTGTGATTTAACATTTGTTTATTTTTAATGTGTGTGAACAAGTAGTGTTGTATTGGAGAATGCGTGCATGGAGTGGGGAATGTACACTTTAATTTATATTATAACATAAAGTTTCACCCACAATGTTGCAGTATTTCATATAAATTTCTCATCATCTAATTTATTATGCACATACATTCTAACTTCTTACGTTTGTTAATTCAATACTAATAATCAAATATTAAATTAAGTTTCTTTTTAATGCATGTGAGGAAGAGATGTTGTGTTAGTGAATGAGTGTGCATAAAAAGGACATGAAATATTGATACATTGTTTGGCCTCCTCACTTCTTCTACACCTTGGTACATTACTATTATTAAACCTATGGTAATTCAATTGCATAAGTTTTGGAATCATTGGGAATTTTTTTGGGGAGTTTCATTGGTTAATGCTCTGACATTGATATTCATATATTGTTAGTGTGTTTGTATGCTATTATTTCATTTTAATATTTTTTCCATTGAAAAATTTTAGAGATTTAGTTGCCTTGGATAATAGTTGAATAGATTTGTGAATATATACAGAATAAAGGTTGTGCGAGGGACGGGGTATGTGTGGATGAATGAGGGTGCATAGGAAGCTTTATTATCTTAATAAAAAATGAATTTTACTCGGAAAATAAACTTTAATTCGTAATCTAAGAGGTAGTCGTTATAAGGATGTTTAGTTTGAGAATAGAAATAGTAGTTTGCAAACTACAAATAATGAATATTGGTATTCAAGGTTTGTGAGTACTATGTGTATTTGTGATTTAACATTTGTGGATTAAATACTTCTTATTATTATTATGCAGTATTATATTAAGTCTCTTTTTAATATATATGTGAACAAGTAGTGTTGTGTGGGAGAATAGATGTGCAGAGAAAGGACATGAAATGTTGATAAGTTATGGCATCATTGGGCAAATAAATATGAATGATACGAAAGGAGATGACATGCACACATGTATAGCCAGTGAATTTAATTTTGAAAATACTGTTATTTAACTACATCAGTGTATTCAATTAATTAGAGGGCATACATTGGGATGATAAAAAATATGGATGGAAATTTTTTCTCTAATACAAATATTTTGTAACATGTTTCATATGAAAAATAATTGTAAATGATAATTTATATGGAAACGAGTCAACAAGAATTTGAAATGGTTAATATATTAAGGAAAGAAACTACTTGAAGTGATATGAATAACTCATTTGCTCACATATATATTAACTTTCATTGATTGATGACATATTTCAAATAAAAAAGTGTGTAATTTTTTCTCTTTGCAAAATATTTTTGAATACTATGTGGATTTGAAATTTCACATTTGTGGATTAAATACTTATTATTATTATGCAATATTAAATTAATTTTATTTTAATTCATGTGAAAAAGTAGTGTTGCACAAGAGAACGAGTGTGCGCAAGGAAAAAAAACTTTAATTCATATTATAACAAAAACTTTCATCTGCAATGTTGTCGTCTTCCACATAAATTTATCGTCGAAAAATTTATTTCACACATATGTTCTGACTTCTTACATTTATGAGTTAAATAATAATTATCAAATATTCAATTAACTATATTTTTAATGCATGTGAGAAAGAGGTATTTTGCGGGATAATGGGTTTGTAGAGTAGGGACATGAAATGTTGATACATTTTGCAATGCCCTCATTTCATCTACACCTCAATACTCGGTACAATGTATCAACATTCGGCATCATTGGGTAGAGAAATAGCATAATACTGATACAATGTGAATAATATGCAAGATATAATGTGTGCACGTGCATTTTAGATGAATTGAATTTTGAAAAGGATTGATACTTACTCACAACAATGTTTTCTATTAATTATAGGAAAAAAATGGGAAGACAGAAAAATATCAATTCCAGCTTTATCTGCAATAAAAATATTTTATTTCATATTTTAGATGAAAAATAGTAGTAGGTGGAGACTTATAGGGAAACAAGTCAATGATTATTTGAAATGACTATTGGAGTAAGGAAAGAAGCCATTTGGAGTGATTAAAATTACTTATTTTCTGATATCGATAATAACTTTCATTAATCAACTACGTATTTCAAATAATAGAGTGTTAAACGTTCGCTATTTATATAATGTGTTTAACTATTGGGAGTATTGTTGGATATTTTTTTGCCTTACGTAAAATTTTAACTCTGAATTTTAGGTCACGTAAAATCACATCCTTGGGTTTGAATAGTGTCTGAATGGCGTCTCTAGTTATCATATGAAAATTACGAAATTTTAAACATAAGGTCATTGAGAGAAAATATTAATTGAATATTGATAAAAAATTAAGGTTCAGGTTTTGGGGTGTCATTATAAAGGTATAAAAAATCTACCTCGGAGCAATGTAGTGTGTTGTTCCTTGTTACCGATAGCTACTACAGGTTGGAGATTCCATTCAAGCTTAATTGGAAATAAATATGTGATGCAAGCTCTCACATAAACTATTAATTCATGGTTGATGGATTAGTCGTAGAATAGTTTAGCATATGGTGATAAAGTTTTGTCGAGTATTTCATCTTATTTCATTTTGTGTTCAAATATTTGGGTTTTTTGATACATTGTATGTGATGGCTAACTAATTGAGGTAATGTATGTGTAGGTATAAAATATTCTGAAATGGAGTTTATGTTCCTTGATTTGTGCAGGTTGTTTGAAGGCATTGGATTTTTATTTCCATTATGTGAAATGCTAGCATTTATGTTACCAAAAGAAACCAACTTGAATGCATTGAACATAAAGTTATTGGCAAAAACTATTAATTCATGGTTGGTGGCATTAGTGTAGGAATACAAAAGCTCTACCAATACTCCCATCCTCTAGATGAATTATTCTTGCACAGTTTTCTATTCAAAATTATTATAGAAAATTACTTAGTTGATTTTCATCATCACAAGTGATTCCTATTTTTCTTGTATCGTAATTTTTTTTTTCATATGACATGTATATCAATGATGTTAAAGCCGAAGCAAAGTGTGGAGTGAATGGAAAACATGTTTTTTGAATTTTGATATTTTTTTTCCATTACTTCGCGTAAATGTTGGCTTTGATATCTTCAATTTATATTTATTGAGTGTTCCCCGTGTAACCGTTTTCACATGAGTAATAGTAACAACTATTGGAGAATGGTTGTGCAAAGAAAGGAACAAAACATTTTTCCAAAAAAAGTTTTGTATGTTCGTATGCATTCAATATTGTTTAGTTTCATAGAAAGAGGATGTTATTAGAGGTTAATATTAGAAAACTAAAAAGATTAGGTTGTATAACAAATTTGTAAACATTTTATGTGTTGCATTTGGCATTGAAAGTGCAAGTGTTATCAAGGATGTTGTTACAAATTAACATTGCAAAACTAGAAATATTATGTTTTTAAACAAATTTGTAGACATTTTATATCATACATTTTAATTAATGATTTTTTTAGATAATAAGATTTATTTTAAATAAAATTATATTATCTAAAAATATTGTGGAGATAGTTTCCATCTACACGACTTATTAATACTTTCATAGAATATTAATAATTTGGAATGAATGTTTCATAAGATATTAAAATATATGATATAAAACAAATAAGAATTATTTCTCGTCATGACAATTATGTTAGGTACTTTCACTAAGAACTATAAATAGGAAAAACATGCAAGGAAAATCACAAATAAATGTTATGCAAAGACATGTTCTACTACCTCTACCATGAAATGACTTGGTGGCTGAGTTGGTCAATATTACTATGTAAATATCCATTCTTCTTGTTTGGTATCAAACTTCTACCAAAAAAAAATTGGCATGTGGTTTTGAAGAAATAGTTCCATTGATCAAGGAACATAAACTCTCTTGTAATATTAATTATTTGGCATAAGCTATCATGTAGAGTACAAAGGAATATGTGTGAAGTGTGTGTGTGTGGAAAAAACTTCCATTGTTCCTCTTCCATAATTTCGTACAACGACAAATGTTCATTGTTTCGCACATCCACTCTTTCGCACAACACTTCTTCTTGGCATGCATTAAAATGATATTTCATTGGATATTTCACAATAAATATTTAATTTAAAATTTAATTTAATATTGCATAATAAGGATTTAGAAACATCTAACATGGATAGTAGACATTGCCAATAGATGTAGAATGAATAATTTTTAGAGGATGGGGTATGTGCGGAAGAATGAGAGTGTAGAGGGAACCTTTTTCTCTAGAGACAAAACCATTTTAACCATAACATGAACTTTAATTTGAAACTTCAGTGGATCGACATTGGAAGTATGGTCTTCAAAACTACAAATAATGGTTTACAATTTAGAAATAGTGAATACAATGTACATTCGTCTATGTGTGCGAAGAATTAGTGTTGTGTAGGAGAACAAGTCTACGGAGAAAGGAGAAAATACTTTATTCTTCACTATTTCGGTCCTTCTTCTACACACTTTTCATCCACATGGTAATAGATGATGTTAGTAAATTAATAATGTGGTATGTGGTTGCAAAGACAATGTTATTCTACATACATGAAATTATTTAAACTTTAAGTAGAAACTTAGTATCCAATATAACATTAAACTGAGTGTGTGGAGCAAGTAACATAAAATTTAATTTTTAATGGAGTCTAATATTTCATCCTTAATGTTATCATCCTGCACATGATTTTTTCATAAAAAAAATCATTGTTTTTTTTATGTAATGCATTTGTGATATTACATTTGTAAATTAAATACTTTTTATTGAAAGTTCAATTAAGTGTTCTTTTAATGCATGTGAGGAATAGGTTTTGTGCGGAGAGAATTGGTGTGCAAAGATAATGGGTGTGCATTCAACATTATTGAATTTCATAGAAAGAAACACTAGAAATAGTTATTGTTTGGCTTGAATGGGCGTGTGGAGAAAGGAACAAAAACTTTATTTCATAATTTTCTGTCCATCAAGCTACATTTGGAGACTGCAAAGATATTCCACACATCTTCTCTCTTTTAATATTGAATTTGTATAAATTTAATATGATGCAATTGGCTTTAAATATCTAAGTTTTCGCATGACTATGCATAAAATGACATGGAAAATTCATAGGAATGTTGATTTAATGAAATTATCACTACCGATAGGAAACGTTGTTTTCTCATTTTTTCATTCGCACATCCTCATTTATGTAAGTGACTTGTAAGTGCATAAGTTCTGGCATCATTGGGAAGAGAAATAGCATACAACTAATACAATTTTAATGATATGTAAGGATATGACCTACGTATACATGTATTTGGTGATTTGAATGCTGAAAAGATTAATATTTTCCCACAACGATATTTTATATTAATGATATATACTAGTTAACTTAATAATGACTTATTGGAAATTTTTCAGTGACAATGAACAATAAAATTGGTGATATGAAGCTATTAGAAAAAAAAAATACAAGTGATTATGACACATATATATGGATGCTAACCAGACATTGGTCAATGAGGAAAAACATTAAGACGATGAAAAATATGGATACCAACTTTATATTTGATACAATGATTTTATAACATGTTCCACACACAAAATAGTAGCAAGTGGTGACTATATACGGAAACAAGTACATAAAAATTTTAAATGGCTAGTACAGTGTGGAAAATATCTATTTGCAGTGATAAAAATAATTTATTTTTGCATATCAACTATGTATTTGGAATAATGGAGTGCGTAACATTTTCTCTTTTAGAATGCATTTAAATACTAGCAGTATTGCTCAAGATTATGTTGTCTTACATAAACTGTTATCTGCAAAGTTGACGTCACATAAATGACATCCTTTACTTTCAATTGTGTCTGAATGGCTTGTTTAATTATCACATGAAAATTGGTAAATTTTGAATATAAGGTCATTGGGATACAATACTAATTCACTATTGCTGAGAAATCAAGATTCAAGAAGTGGCATGTTATGAGAAGGGAATAAGTCTATCTCAAAGAAATGTAGTGTGATGTTCCTTGTTATTGATAGCTAATACAAGCTAGAAATTCCATTCAAGCTCAATTGAAAATCAATATGTCCTCTTATGCGATGTCATCTCTAGCATAAACTATCAATTCATTGTTGGTGGCATTTTTTCATTGTTTGGGAAATACTTTAGTGTATCTCAATATATTTTTGTCCTACATTTCATGTTATGTTCAGAGTCAGTTCTAGTCTATTTTTGAGGATTGGGGCTTTTGGATATATTTTATATGATAACTAACTAATTTATTAATATGTAGTGATGTATGAGAGAGAGGTGTGCTAAAGAGATGCCCGGGTAATCTATGCATAGATACAAAATATTATGTAAGAGAGATTTTATTCCTTTCTTTCTGTAGTTGGATTGAAGGCATTGGTATTCATTTTGAATGAATTGTAATGTTTATTTCTCTTTGCAATGAATTTTTTGAAATTTTCACTGTATGCAATCTTATAATTTTTGTTACCCAAATCAACTAACTTGAATCCATTGAAAATAACTATATTGGCATAAAATATTAATTTGTGGTTGGCAAAATTAGCCTAGGAATACTTTAGTGTATCATGATAGTCTTTTTCCAGTATTTTGTATTATCATTAGATTGAATCCTTGTCTATGTTCAAATGTTTTGGTTTTTCTGTTGTGCGGGATGTAGGTGTGAAGAAGAAATGTGTAGATGAATCTATGTGAAGGAACACAACATTTAGAAATAAATTTTCTATTGTTAGCTCCATCTGTCAAGCTTGGATGCATTTTGTTAGTTAGATTTACATCACAGTGTTAGAAAATGCATGTTAGGTCATTCCTAAATCAAATTTGGTTCATTTGTTTTGAAATAAGCTATTAAATTAAAAAAATAAACATCGATACAGTGGTGAGTATGCGCTAAGCCATAAAGTACATTCATGGTAGAAGATGGCTAAAGGCATCTCCGTATAATATTTAATTTCCATTGTCCTCACACAATTTTATTTTTAGAGTTATTATTGACAATTTCTTAGCTAATTGTCATGATCGAAAGTAATTCATATTTATTTTATATCATAAATTTATGTTTATTACGAAACATATATCAATGATATTGTAGTAGGAGAATAGTGCAGAGTAAATGGAGAAGATATTTTTGGAAATTTTATATTTATTTCCATTACTTCTTGTAAACATTGGCTTTTGTATGTTCAATTTCTATTTATTGAGAGTGTTGTGTGTAAATTTTTTTGCACGATTAATAAAAACTAATAGTGATTGTGAAGAGAGACGATAATTATAAAGTCAAACTAGATTTGAGAAAGTCATTCATTGGCAAAGTAATTTTTAGTGCAAACAGAAAGCGGGTAGTAAACAAAGGGAAGAGGCTATTTGCAGTGATATGATTGAATTAATTTCTCTTATTCATGAGAAATTTCATTGGTCAATGGAATATGATCGATATGTGAATCTACAAAAAAAATATAAAAGAAGCGACAAGACTTGGAGTAGTGGGTTAGCAAAATTTGGGTGTGCTCTAAAAGTCTTTGATTTCAGAGAAATTTCTTCTTTGTGCGCAAACAATTTTGATTCAAGAACAACAAAAATTATGCTAGGATAAAAGAAGATAATTTTGAATCTGAAGGAAGTCAAATGGTTGCTCAAGTTACTAGAACTCAATATGTGTTTAAAAAATTCTAATTCATATAGTAAATTCCTGAAGTTAGAAGCAAGTTTCGTTGACATTATTTGAGAATTCATTTCCCTGACTTGTAAGGTTCGTTTTGATCTTTATTTTCTAGATATTTCTTTTTCTAGACAACCATTTAGAGAATTGATATATTGTATTTTTTTCGATATGCGGGGTCGAGAAACTATACAAAATGATCCAAAATGAGTTTTCAAAAAAATTGTACATTCAATTGGGATGATGTCATTTGAAATGAATTAACTTTGTAGTTAGCTAATTTTTCCAAGAGAAATAGGTTCTTTAAGATGGAATATTAGATAACAACCCTTTTCTAAATCCAAGTGCTTGACAGCTTACCCTATAATCCTACATTCTATTTTAGTGAGGAAAAAATGTAGTTTTGATATCCTATATTGTGGAAGTATATGAGTTCTTTAAGTTTTTGTTTAGTTCAATATTTTTTTGTAAAGAAAGTCTATTACATGATAATTGGAGAAAATCCTCCTTGGATACCTAAAAAAGCTGAAGTTTTCCTATCTGGAAAAGGGGACCATGAAGAAAGAGAAAACAATATTGTAATTCAAACTTATGGTTTTGAAGATAAGCCATTGTTGTTGCCAAAATTTGTTCTAGATAGGTATTTTTTGTTGAATTCTACATGAAATATTGTCATTGGATACTTATATTTGAACTAAAAAAAGGAAAAACCATCTTATTTCTTTCTTGTTTGTAGTTAGAGATGTCATTGTGAAGAATATGCCTCATGCTACCAATATTGCAAAGCCTTTAGATCCTTTTAACTTTGGTAAAGTTGAATTCCTTAAAGCCTTTGATTGAATTTGTTTTCGAAGAATACCTAGAGTTTGTTATATACAGGGACTTGTTTCCAAGAGCTAGATAACAGAGAAAGCAAAGTCCCAATGCACTAACAAGAAATCAAGAATTGCTAATAGATGTTTTAGAAATAATTGAAGAAAAGAGCGTCGGCAGGGAAAAAAATATAAGAAAAGAGATAAATCCTATAGAGAAATTTCAATATTTCAGATAGAGTATTGGTATGAGTTCATATTCCAATTGGTAAAGGAGAAAAACTAATGCAAGTGAAATACTGGTTCATTATGGGCTATCATATGGTGGGGATAATGAACAACCTCTTATTAGAGTCACTCCAAAAAGAGTGCACACAACTAAATCAATCAGATCCAAGAGTCCATATGAAACATATGAAATTGAAGAGGTTATGTACATGGAAGTTGATAGCGGTATACTACAGAATTGTGTTAGTACTTGTTTGCATAAAAATAAGAAAACGATGTTCCGAATTGCTGAAGAGGTCATTAATTTTGATGACTACCCTGTCACATTCAAAAATGTAAATTATGATAGGGGTAAAAGAGTACAATTTCACAAAAAAGGTTATTAATTGATCTAGGTGGCTCCAAAGACACACACAGGACAAAGAGGGCCAAGGGAAGCTAAAAAATAAAAGTCTTTGGATTTCTCTTAGACCAATACCAAAGCATAGATCTCGTTTTCTTGATCGCAGCGGTGTGAACGATTCTTCAAACCGGGCCCGTATGTGAAAGTTAGGAGCGGTTAAAGTTTTGGGTCATACTTGGTCGTAATTTAAGCATGCAATTTGTAGGGGATTGCACTACAGGTTTGTAGAATATGTAGGTGTTGGTTCATCACTTGAGGCTGCGAAGGACAAATGTGAAGGAGATGGAAGGGTGACCTTTTTCGGGGTGCTTGTGGTGTAAACATAGTACATAACAGTTGCAGATTCTTGTTGATGATTTTGGAGGACCAAAAGCTCCTCACTGGGGAGGATTGATCTAGGTGGCTCTGGAGACACACATAGGACAAAGAGGGCTAAGGTAAGCTCAAAAATAAAAGTGTTTGGATTGCTCTCCGACCAAGACCAAAGCGTAGATATTGTCGTCTTGATCACAGGAGTGTGAACGGTTCGTCAAACTGAGCCCGTATGCGAAAGTTAGGAGCAGTCAAATTTTTGGGTTGACTTCGTGACTGGGCAGCCTTAAGGAAGGTACAAATTCGACCTTTCCCAGTCACTAGATTTCAGCAATCTCAGGCTAGATTTCAAGCACATTTGTGGCCTCTTTAATTTGACTCCTATGGTCAAAATCAAAATTTTCAAAAATTCCCAATTAGTTATTAAAACATAAAAGAATTAAATTTTTGGGTGGCGGACCACCAATCTCGCCACCCATGACATCCATATAAAATATTTATATATGTTTAAATAATAAACATAGCATATATTAATTTCGGTGTCGGCAGGGGTCGAACCTGCCTGGCCAATGTGGGCCTACCCCTGAGCGGGCAACACCACTCTCAAACCAACCATAATGTACAAAGGGAAACCATGTTAATAGGTGGCAGGGGTTGTTAGCCCCACCACCAACCTTACCCACAACCCCAACATACGGAGCTGATGGGGATCATGGGGCAAACCGTCCAATGCGGGCCCAATCCCTCCCCACTTACCTTAATTAAATGAAACAAGTTTTAAAACGTAAGCACAGGGTTCTTAAAATGAAAAAAAGAGATGTTGTTAGGTTTTTTGGGTGGGACACTGAATGTAGGCCTGACTCCCCATTTAAAATTTTTAAAACAATAATTCGCACAGTTTGGAAAGGGTGGGGTTTCACCACCCGACCCCTTCCGCACAATTCGTAGGAATTTACCAATTGCGCCAAACACTTCATGTGGTTAACTTCGCCCACTCTTTACATTTAAACACTAACTTTCATAGTGCACCTAGGGCAAGGCCATGGAGGAGAAGAGCACGATTTTTGAGTTTGAATATTATTTTATTGAAGTCAAGTGCTGACACTGAAGCCAATGCAGCATACAGTTTTAGGCAGCATGTAGTTCAAGGCATCACAAAGTTCAAGTCAACACACAGTTCGAGGTAGGCACATTTCTCGATGTAGGTGGAACCATGATTAGGCCCAGAAACAGGAAGCAGAACCATGAGCCTTGAAATTTTCTCGGGGAGGTAGTTTTTCTTCATGTCGGAATATAGTCAAGTTTACAGTCATTTTTCACGGTTTTTCACAGGGAACATAATGGCGAGGTCAGATTCACCTTTTGAGTTGCATATTTCCAGTCCACCCATGGAGCAACATCGTGGAGGTATCTAGGGGGAATCTAAAAGATTCCTTTTTGCCCCATATTTTCACTTCATCAGAATTTAGCCAATGTAAAATTGATTTTTCACTATTCGACACCATGAATCTGATGGTGCATTTAGATTTTCGATATGAGATTTAGCTTTTTTGTCACTTTTGAAGTGAAGTTGCAGGTTTCATATTTCAATGATTGAGTAGTTGATTTCACACCTTTCCACGCCATGATTATGATGGTAATTTTAGATCCAGAAGTGCATCATCCCATTCTTCAGTCATCTTCAGCATGAGGTATATGATGAGTTGATTTCATGTAATTATTTGTCCCTAAGATGCATAGTGTTGTACAGATCCATGTTGATGTATGAGTCATGGGATCTTGTCTTGTTTTATTATTGATGTACTTTATGTCGTGAATTTGTATTATGTTTGAGATCCCTTATTGCCATGATTGGCAGGATACTCATAGTCTTTATGTGTGATCTATTTTCATATTGATAGGAGTAATTTTTTATGCATGAGATTTTCGTAGTGGAACATCTCATAGAGAGTTCTAGCCACTCCTGTGTGAGGGCATTTTCCTTGTATGTCATAGAAACCACATCCATGTACATATTCACTCCTTACAACACTTAATGCAGTAGCCTACACCCTATTGACACCGAGGCCCAGAGATGTAGTCCCTCCTGGACTAACTCTGTTATCAAAAAATGTGTTCTTATGATTTTTGTTCTTGACATGTTATGTTCCTCTTCTTTACAACATGAAGTTGTTCACTTATGATTCATTGACACTTTAATTAAATGAAATTCTAGTTTATGAGCTGAAGTAAAATTTCTTGGTTAAGGGTTTCAAGAATTTACATTAGATCATTAATCAAGAAAAAATGAATGTTGATGTGTCTGGCTGAAACAAGAACCATACAATTTGCAAATGTGCAAGGAATAAAATCGTAGTTATTCCTTTAATTCGATATATTCTTTACACAGCCAGCCTTTTGGTTATCAAATGTTCGTGCATACTCACTACTTCATATCTGGACACATTTTTCGAACCTATACCCATCGAAATCCAATCTAAGCACATTTTTAGTTTATTTAGCATGTCTTGAAATTTTCAATTCCCATGGTATTTTAAATATACAAAATGTCATATACAAAATCAATCTTTGGCAATGTGCACTGTTGATTATTTTAAAATTAATGGATTTTTAATAAAGGAGTAATTAAGACATTTTTCAAGTGCTTAATAACATTTTTTATGATTCATTGTGTAATGATCATAGTGGGATTTCTGGAAATGCGAAAAACAAATTTCATTCTATGCACAAATATTTCATTGTGTAGTGTGAAATAAGCTCCTATATAATATTCATAACTATGTAGAGTGTGGAAGTCGAAAAGAATAAATGAATGGATGGGGACCTGAATTTACTGTGGACGAATTATGTAGATAATGCTACTCATTTCATAAGTCCATCATGATTCAAGACACAACCAATCTATTCAAATATAACTTAATCTTATAATTGGTATTAGTAGTAGGAAATAACTAAAGAAAATTAATATTTGGTTTTCTGGAATATTTTCACATGGAAATTGAATGAAATATGCTTGAAAGATTTGTTTTTATTCTCCAAATAATGAATAATAATTTTGATTGAGTGGATAAATGCATTCATGTATATAAATAATTGTATACAATATGAAAGTGCAAAGAAAACTTCATTCAATAAAATCTCTTCACATTCCACATTTTAAATTACCCCGATTCCATTTAATCTAGCTGCTTCATATGAATTTCGTTATGCAAAAATGATTGCAGATCGATGTAAAGAATTTACGGTATTGACCCGTGAGTAATCTTTGCATAGATAAATATGTCTAGGATTTAATTACCTTTGAATTTGTGGATGCTAATAATAGTGGGTTTTAATTAGCGTTAGACGAGGTATAGAACAACACAAATTGTTTGTTTGTTTTAAATGCTCCAATTGCAGTTCTTGATCTTAATTTCCACTTTTGATTATTCAAATTTTTAAATATTTTTCTCACAAATTTAAGTTCCCCCAAAAAAAATACATTACTTCGATTGTGAAGTATGAAATAAACATTCATTATGTAAGGTGCAGAGATGCAGATGTGCAGAATAAACATATTCAAACCTTGTTCCACTTCTTCGCACTCCGAAGACATATATTTTATATTTCTTGTGATATACATTTGATAGAATCCTAATCTAGCAGGTAACGCAATTTAAAAATTGATTTATTCATCTTGTTTCTTATTAGCATGAAAGTATCCCTGGATTTTATTGTGCAGAGGTGTCTTCACCTTCCTCACATTCATTTTTCTAAATTCATAAATTGAAAGAAAAAAAATTATTAAACTGGTAATATGTCAAATTGTGGTAATTGGGTATTCCCATTATGACAGTGCAAGAGAGCGGATGTGCGAGCAAGGAGCATGTGCGATTGTGTGCAGTTATGGAAAAAGAACAATGTAAGTTTTTTATCAACATCTTTACTCAACAGAACTTCATCCACTTCTATGTACTTTGCACAGTAACTTTTCATTGATAACTTGTATGAAGTGATTAACATTAAGCGGCTTTGATCATTTAAAAACTAGTATTTTACAAAATAAAAGGTGTGCGAGAGAAATGTGCGGAGGGAGAATGCATGAAAAGGTGAAAAACTTTGTGGCAGAAATATTATGTTTGTTATTTTTCACACTTGTTGACCCAAATCACAAATTAACAAAGATCGTAAATACTATATGAATTATTAAATTCGTGTTATAGTGTTATTGTAACTATATTTTCATCATAATGATCATTATCATCATTGTGTTTTGTATATGTTTCACATGAATTTGCATATTTGTTTTGATCAAAGACTAAAAGCTTTTTTGATATTTCAATTTCAGTTGAAATAAATTTTTCCATGTGGAAACTTCATTAATTAAATCAACATTGCTTTAAATTTCCCATTACAATTTACACATAGTCATGATAAAAATTGGACTTTCAATGCCAAATGCATCATATAACATGTTTATATATTCGTTAAAAAACCAATCTTTCCAATTTTCCAATCTTAACCTCTAACAACATCCACTTTCTACAAAATTAAATAATATTGAATGCATACCAAAATACTGAACATTGCATAGAAAAAACATATGTTTCCTTCTTTGCACACTTGTTCTCATGCACAAAACTTCTTTCCCAGATGCATTAAAAATAAACTTAAATGAATATTTGATAATAAGTACTTAATTTACAAATGTAGTGTCACAAATGCATATAGTATTGGAAGTATAGGATATAACAAGTGTTCAGAATAAATTCATCGACGATAAATTTTTGTGGAGGACAATAACATTGCAAATGAATGTTTCTATCACATTACGAATTAATGTTTCTATTCCTTGATCCACACATCCATTTTCTCATACAATACTTGTTTCTCACATGCATGAAAAAAAAACTTGATTTAATATTGGATACTATGTTCCCACTTAAAGTTTTAATAATTTCATGTATACAAAATAATAACACCATCCCACATTATTAATTTAGTTAACAATATATACGGTCATGTGGGTGAGACTTGTGCAAAAGGAGGACTGAAAAAATGTGGAATAAATTCGTTGCTCTTTTCTTTTCACACTCATTCTCCCACATAACATTACTTGTTCACAAATACTAAAAAGACACCTAATTCAATATTGCATGATAATAAGTATTTAATGCACTATGATTTTTGTAATTATTCAATAATTCTGCATTTCAGAAATTCTTTCAGATATGTGTTGTTATTATTGCATTTTCACTTATGTACTGCACATAATGAAAGGAAACCCTATGTAGTTTTCTCCACATCTCGAATTTTTTTACATGTGGAAAATCAACAATACGTGTTGGAAATTTTCATAAATTGTTTGAAGTATGGCGGTGTGGATTCATGAATTTTGCGGAGTCCATAAATATATACTGAGTAAATACTGAGAAATATTATATATCAATTTATTTTTTCAAAAGAGAATACTAAGTTCAACACATAATAGAAAAATTGAAGTCCTCGTAATGAGTGTGGAAGAAGTACAACGCAAGTGGAAGAAGAAAAAAATAAAAATTAGCATCATGTACAATCGAAAAATCTTTCATTATGTGGATTGTGTTTTTCACATAAGGACATTAACTTGATACTAATATGTTTCAGTATTTTTTCGGTGAATTAGCCAATCAATACATTTTCATGATGGTAAGTGTCGACACGCACAAAAATTTGTTTCCGTAAAATAGAGGTAATTGACACCGACATAGTAGTAGGTTCCAACCGAACTATGAACTCATTTTGTAATAGAGAAAACTCACCAAATTTTTGCACAATATTTTTTTGTGGTTTTCCTTCCATTCCTTTCAACTTAGAGTTATAATTAACAACTTGTAGGCTAGCTATCATCATCACTGAAAAATCACATTTAATTTGGTTCATAAACTTTTGACACTTAGGATATGTATATCAATGATATTTTTCTGTAAGTTTTGTATTACCTCCATTTTCATTAATTTTAATCAACAAGTTACAACTAGATAGATAATGTTAGATGGCCTCAACCTTCCCTGAACATGAAACCAAGTCTGTTGGCCACCTGATGGTGTGGTATTCCATCTAAAAATAATAAGTTATGAGTCTATAAAACCAAGCTAACAATGACTGAATGTTAATACATATATTGAGTTTTACTTTACTATTGGGATAATTGGATGAACATAAAAAACTAAATGATACTTGCATATAAACAATAGATACAAAGAACCATTAGGAGTAATCAACATAAAACTACTATGCTTCCTCAGTTGAGGAAGATGCTATAGGCGCTAGGTCATGCGCATAATTTCCTGTGATTTTGGACGGTTTAAGGATGCATGGGAGGTGGTATTCGATGATCTGGAGGTGCCCATATTGCTTCAAGAGCTGGAACTTGAGCTTTCGAAATTCAATTATGTAATCTGGAAAGTCCTCGAAAATTTTGGCCAGGCTCATGGATATTTGTTCTAGGTTTTTCCCATAATTCCTTTCATGGACCAATATAAAAATAGTTTTTATTTGGACTATTTAGCTTTGCCCTGAGCTTTCCCAGGATCGGGTACGAGGGTCCTCCATTTTTAGAATTATGTTTCCATTGAGCCTACCTTGAAGTTTAATTCTACCTCCCATTTATCTATCAACTTCTAAATTTCTTTGGCGATGTTCTCATGGTATGCCTTTGTGGCATCTTGAATGATACTAACAATGGGCCTCCTACCTCTTGGCTTTCCTGCGGATGAGCTGGGTTTACCCTCAGTCTCTTTTCCTTTATTTTTTCTACCTCGACCTCTAGCAGCTAGACTCTTCGACTGAGCCATATCCTCTTTCTTTTCAGACGGTGAGATGTGCAAGAGTTGGGTGTTTTCCTGAGGGTAAAGCACTCTATGCATGATATAGGTATAATTCATAAGAAAATAATGTAGCATAAACACAGACATAGGTCCTTCTTCACAGCCCGACTAGGCCAACTCTGGTGTGGGAATATGAAACCCTCTCAAAATTCCCCCATGGCTATTCTGGCTATCACATAGGTGCATGCATGTAGCATAACCTGTTCCACTGAGGAAAAGGGACCACGAGACTAACCCGACAAAACCAACGTTGTAAGCCCTATTTATGATGGTTCACATATTCTCAAACATATTCATATACAGAGCCAACCTCATACACACATAACCCCTCGACATCCAAAAAAATTGTCCATAATTGTCTTTACCCGAGACTATCATGGTAGCAAAGTGGGAAATGATGGAGAGACAATTTACATACCAGGGAATTTCCAATGTCGAACACTCAAGGGAAGCAGGAGCTATCCTTCTACCTTCTCTTTGAGTGAGCCTATTCAATCTTTCACTACTGGTGAAAAATCGCCATGCCTTCACCTGACCAAGACTTGAATGGATTTTTTAACCTCTTCCTTACACATAACAACAACCTGCATGTTGAAGGATGCCCTGCCATCCTTTCCACGCATGTGGAAGGTGGTGGGAATCTTTACCAAGGCGTCTGTCATAATTATTGATGGGAGTGCCATCCTTCCATTACACACCCCGATCAGGGATTTTTTTCCCAAGTTTATGGGTTTTCCCCATTGCTGACCTTTTCCTTCTCCATGATTCTTTGTATCAAGTCAAGGCATCTATCCAAGGGACGGGGAGGCCATATTTTCTCTAGTGGCTTGTTTTGATGGGCACATCCCTATTTCACCACGAATTCTGCAGCTCTATTTCCTTCCCTCCTGACATGCGTTATGATGACATAGTCAAAATTTTGGGTGATTTCTCCCAGTTCCTGTACATGTCTAGAAGTTCTCCAGCTGTGGCTGAGCTTGTCCATTTAGTCCCATGACTTAGTTTTTTAGGATGTTTGCTAGTAGTTGGGTCTCCCCTTTAATCACTAATTTTTTGAAGCCCAACCTGATTCCCAAGCGAAGAAATTGATGAGCTCTAGTGAATCGCGCTTCATTGTCACTCGCATATTCACATGAGTCTACATAAATGAAGCGAGTTATGGCTCTATGATAGTGGAATACCCCTTTTAATCCTGCATGGCCTAGATTCCCTTTCGATGCTCTATCAAAGTTTAGTTTCATGAATCCTTGAGGTGGCATATTGAAGGTTCAGACAATATCTATTCTGCTTGGGATCGATTTCCATGAGTTTGGGGCTATCATGGTAGATGTCAAATGGAGATGTTGAAGGATCCTTACCTCATGGGGTTCAACTTGGCAGTCATTTGGTGCCCACTTCTCTATTAGGATAGTTTCTCGTATATTTATCTTAATCATGTCCCATACCACCTCTTGGTATTGACTCGTATTCTTGAAAATCCTTTAGCTTCTTTCCTTCCAAATGGCCCAAAGCATGAAGCCTGGGTCCAAATCCAAGGCTTAGTTGAGGACTGGGCTGCAATATATTCCCTGTCTCCAAATTAGGATGAATTCTTGAATACTTAGGGGGCCCTGATCCATCCAGCCAAAGAGGTCTTCCACTTTTCTCTATTTTTGCGAGGAATACTCACACCAATTGAGGAGGTGCTCCAAATATTTAGAGTGGCTTCCACGGAGGACACAAATTTAGGGTCCATAGAAGCCTATTTTTATTAGTTGATCCCATGTCAGGATTCTTCTCGTACAAACCAAACAAAGAAAACAAGCCAATTTCGCCCACCACCTTCCTCCTTAGATGTTTTTCTAGATTTGTTGTTGGTTCCCCTATCCCTATCCTGCTTTCAATCTATATACTTCCTGTATGGTGAAGGATCCCTTCACTGTATAGCCCCATCACAGAATATTCGGGCCATCTTGAATCATGATCCTCCTTGATTCCAACTCTTTGCTCAATTATTTCAATTGAATTGAGTCTATTTCGTCCAGCCATTTTGCCCTTTCTTTCCATCCTCTCTAGTCATTGTTTGTTTCCTCCTCTTTCTAGTATTCATTAAATGCCTGGTATTTCTTTTTCGTTACATATATGAACCATTCACTCAGTTATTTTTTAGGGAATAACTTTACTCTATGTTGCTAGTAGTCTTGCCAGAAAAGTGTTGTTTGGCCATTTCTTACTTCCCATAAGAAGTATTTATGTATTATTTCTATATTTTGAGCAACTAGGTTCCAAATCGCAGATCCTTTTGGAGAGTCCTGGTACCTTAGGATGTCTTTTGTGTGGCTAGGCATCCCATACTCATACATCCATATTTGTTTCCACAATCCCACTCCTCACTGTAGCTATGTCCACCATAGTTTGGCCCCCATTACCTGATTAAGGGTGAGAGGGTCGTGAATTCCTAGTCCCCCTTCCAGATTGGTTTTGATGAGGTTGGACATGAGACCAAGGCCCATTTCTTGAGCTGCTAAGAATCTCTCCAAAGTAATTTTTATAAAATATTTGCCATTTTGATACAAGCAGTTTTGGTGTGGCGATTCCTGAAAGATGATAAATGGGAATTTATGGAAGAACAAGTCTGAGGACAATTGTGCGGCTGGCCAAGTTAAGGGATCAAAGGGTCTAGTTTCTCACTTTGGTATAAATTTTTTGAAGTAATTGGTTCTAACATGATACTTTTATAGAGTTCACAAAAATATAGATTCCCAAATATTTAGGGGGGAGAGAGTTGAGGCTGAAGCCCAACACCCTGGAAAAAATGATTTGGATGTTTCTAGCCATGTTAAAGAAGAAGATGTAGGATTTTTCATTAATTATCAAGGTCAGAGGTCTCCATGAAAAAAATAATTATTTCTTTGATGCATCAGGTGTATTGTAGAGAGACATGGAGGAAGAGAATAATTTTATCCACAAAATTCTAGGGGGTGAGGGGGAGATCATTGCCCCAAGTCTAAGACCCCGATTTTTGAGATTACGAGGTTCATTTTTCAATAGTTTCCCTAGGACTTCAGTGTCTAGGATAAAGGTAAACGATGAAAGCGGTTCAGCTTGTCTAATCCAATGAGTAGGATTAAAATTTATAATAGGGGCTCCATTGAGGAGTATGGAATACGTAGGAGAGGCCCCCATGGCTAGGATCTAGCGAATCCAACTTTGATCGAAATCGTATACTTATAGGATGTTGGTAAGAGAATCCTTGTTAATAAGGTTATATAATTTTGAGAGATCAATCTTAATCATCATCCGAGGGAATTTGAGTTTTTTTAGGGAATGGACTGCCTATTGGGAGGTGATTAAGTCGTCCAGGATTTTCCGGACCTCGACAAATCCTATTTGATACTGTGAAATCATATTACTCAGTAGGGGTTTTAGATGTTTGACAATAATTGTGGCTATGATATTGTAAATAACATTACAAAAAGCGATCGGTCTAGAACCTCGGGGGATCCTCCGATTTATCCATTTTTGGAATCAGAGTAATGAAAGTGGCATTAAGGAATGGGTATACCTAAATTTGGTTGGGATGATATTCCTCTACCATTTCTAGCACATCCTTACCAATGAAGTTTGAGGCTACTTGGAAGAACTTCACCATAGATCCATCTAGTCCTAGGGCATTTTTCTTCCCCATACCTTTCACTACCTCTTCCACATATTCTAGCGTTACCACCTACATGAGGCCCAGGTTCTGATCTCTTAAGACGAGTTGAGAGATGTTATGTGTGATTATTTGGATTTCCTCAGATCGATTCTAATATGGTTCTGTAAGAAAATAATGGAGATGGTTAATCACTATATCCTCCATTTTTCCATGTTGGACTACTCTATTTCCAGCCTCATTCTTTTAGGAGAATATCTGATTGTGCTAGCAATGTTGAACCATTTCTTTATGGAAGAAGCGGGTGTTTCTTTCCCCCTTTTGTAATTAGCTAACTTTGGATTTCTGCTTCGAGAGTATCTCCTCATGTTTCTAGCATTATTCAAGTTCATTAATGAGCCTCCCATATTATTCCACTAAGTGCTCTTCCTAGCCCTCATTGATGATCCTTTATTGGATTTTCTCTATCTTCTTTTCGAGCTGCTATTGATCTTTCATAATATGCATGAATTCTTCTTTATTCCATTTTTTAATCCAGTGCTTGATATATTTGAGCTTGAGTTGGAAGCTGTGCATGTGGTTTATGACTATTGTCTCACTGTCCTTCCACTGCCCCTCTTTTTTTTCCAACAACTTGGGGTCCCGAAGCCAAAAAGCCTCAAATTAGAATGGACAATTTTTGGGGCCATTTTTTAGGTCGATCTCCAACCAAATTTTCCAGTGGTTAGATCCCATACCTAGGAGGATGAATGCTTTGAATAATAGGTTATGGACGATGACCTACTCTGAAGCCAGGAATCGATCCAATCGAGACGCAGTCTAATGTTGTCCTCCTTTTTTATTATTCTAGGTGTGTGTTCCATTATTGGTTTTCAAGTCCACTAGTTGTAGCTCATATATTAAATCTCAGAAAATATCCATATCTACATCCTGGTAGAAAATTCGTCCTTTCCCACAACTATCCATCAGTCCTTTGGGAATTCTCTTCTCAAGATTGCAAGGTTTTGTAGGAAGGCCCCCTTTTCACCTGGAATATCTAGCCTGTAAACTCCTCTTAGCAAGGCCCCAATCTCTAGATCTGATGTGGTGGAAATGAACTGCTAGTATTATGGGTCAGCTTACTTAGTCCTCAAAAATAATTTTCATTGGGTTCCAAAGGGTAACTAACCCTCCATCATTTACTTTGGTTTCTCATGTTATTACCTAGTATTGGGGCTTAAATATTTTTAAAATATCCTTGAGTTTGGCTTCCAGGATCTTCGAGTCCTGAATAATCATGATGTTGGGGTTTTATTTTTTGAGATTTCTTTTAGGTAGTGTTGTTTTAATTTGCTATTAAGGCCTCAAATATTCTAGGATGTGATAATCATTTGGAATATTTGTTGAGATGGTGGAATATTATGGAAAACATGACTACCTTTCCAGTGTTCACCAATGTTTTCCCTATCATTTGAATGGTATCATTGAGATTTTTCCTGCCTCGTTTATTACCTCCTTTCCCTGGAGGGCCTTGGTCTCGTCCCTGACTCTTTTGAGATCCCAGTTGTTCTGGTTGATCCAGTCAAATTATCCCCTGTTTGGATTTATATTTTTGAAATGTTACTTTGTATAGCTTCTTCTAGGCTTCTAGATTGGAGTGTTCATCCAAGTGTCTCCATTCATTTAATAATATGCACAATGCTTTCTCTTTAGTGCTCACCTACTCTCTTTGGCTATATATTTCCATATTGGTTTGGTCTGGTGGTTGATTTGATGCTTCTTTATCCATTATTTATTCTTATTAATTTCTTTTAGCTGTTATCCCTTCCCTTGTTTTGCTGGTTGGTTTTCCTTAAATTTTCCTCCACCCATCCCTTTTGGCTCCTCCTCCTCCTGCAGGACCTCAAATCTGTTATTGCTTTGTGTACCTTTTCTGATTTTCGGTTGAGTCAGGGTTTGGGTGTTCTTAGGGCCCTTCTTACTTCTTTGAAATTCCTAGAATCCCTCATCCCCTTATTGTTTTTTCCCCTTATTACAAGCCCTTCCAGATCCTTTGTCTCGATTTGGTTCAACGATCATTCTCAGAACAAGTGGCCATATTCATGGTATCTTTGACATGATAAAGGGATGTGCTCATAATCGATGGGTTTCTACCATACCTCATCCTGGTATTCCAATTCAATGGTTTCTGACATAGGCTCTGTTATGTTCATGTAGAAATAGATCTTTGCATATGATGTGTATCTTCCTTATCTTGTGGAGTTTGCAACATTCAAAAAGTTCCCTATTGAATTACCAATTCCCTCCAATATGTATGGATCCCAGAAATCCACCGAGAGGCTAAAGAGAGGTACCTAAACTGGTGCATCCAAGAATGTTTCCCCATCAGGGTTGTAGCAATCTTCCTAGTGTTGCATGAAAATTCCTCCATTGTTGAAGAAGTAAGGGCCACCATGGAACACCCTTTCCTTATATTCCAGGTTAGCAAAGATAGATGTGAAAAAGCCTCTCGATCCCAATTTCAGCTCTACATGTCCTCTCGGTTGTTATTTTTGATGGATCCAATTAACCAAATATCATTCCATTGGTCTGATACCTATGAATTTTCATATCATTGCATGTTCCTTCATGTATTTATGGTATTCTTCCAATTTGTTATTGGGGATAACAAATCGAGGTTTCTTTGAAGCTCATGGTAGAAATGTTCTGCGCATGTAGCTCTTCCATTGTGCAACCATGGCCGGGGGGCCTTTTCCGTGAACAGTTTTTATGTTGGATGCATGTGCTCCCTGCAAACTCATTTCTCCACTGACCATGTTTCGGTAGGAGGGTATATCTCTCTCCTCATGGTTTTTCTCATCCCCTTTGTTGGTGTTGCAGCCTATGACTTAGCTGGCGCAGAGTCTGAGGCAATCGACCATGGTTGGCTTCAGGGATGTCAGAAATCACAAAACCCTAGAAAACCCTAACAAAGATAAAACACATGTATATAAATGATATTAAAGCATCAAAAAAGCGCGAAATAAATGGAGTAGATGGTGTTGGAATTTCAATATTTATTCCCAGTACTTCAAGTAAATTTTGGATTTACTATTTTGAATTTCTATTGATTGAGAGTGTCCTATACAACATGTTAGCACTCCAATAATTGTCAAGGGTTGTTTATATTTTGGTTTAAATAATATTAGAGGTAACCAAAAACCTTCTTTTAAGTCTTAGGATCTAGCCTTCCTAATGCTTAGTGAGGGCTCTTATATATGATTTATCTTTGTTGATTTTAGTTGATTTTAGGCTAGTTGTGTGGGATTACCTGGGATTTGATTTTGGATTTGGTTTGGTGGTGAATCACTTACTCAGATGGATAGATGTAGGTCTGTATTTCATTGGGCTAATAGAGTCAAAGTGTCAAGCAACAGAAGTAGGATCAAGGTTCTAAAGGGAAGTATTCACAGGGCAAGATAGTTTCGTTACTTCAGATCCTTAAGATGATGGTGAAAATGGTTTCAATTGGGGTAAGAGATAAATTAATGGTTCTCAAATTTGGATAATGAGTGAAAAGATAGAGGTCAATCGAAATAAGGTAGCAATTAAAAATTCGCTAATCTGGATATCAGAAGAAAAACATGTAAATGATAAACAGTTCACGGTAGAGTGTAATTAAACATATTCTGTAATAACATTCTAGTTATATCATTTGGATTTAAGCAAACATATGAGCATGTGAAAACTTCAGAAAGAAACAATTGAACAAGTACAAAGTACTTCACTGTAATGGACCAACACATGAATCCTGTAATACAATCTCTGTATTTCTTTAATCTAGTCTATTGGCTTGAAATTGGTACAATCACCCTCGGGTTCTATAATAGTACAACTATAGAAATGTTCATCAATGCATCCACACTCAATACTTAAAAATGTGAAGTATTTATACAAAAACTCTTACAAAATATCCTAAAACAGCTTAGGAATTCTTAAAGGAAAAATAAATATATTCATGCAAGAAGATAGAGACAAATATCAAACTAATGCAAGTTGTCCCTGCTTTTATTGATTTGTTGTTTAATTATTGATATTTTTTTGTTGATTTGTCTCTGATTGTTGCTCAACAAAGCCTGCTTCTTAGGAAATGGAGTGTCCTCTAAGGTGGCAACTTTCATCTCTACTTTGTAATTTCTCTCTTGACTTTAACTATGATTTTAAACTGATACTCTTACTCTGATACTCTTTAACCTTTTGATTGTTGTTCTTTACTGTAAATTGTAACTGTAAAACAACATGCTCTGTTTTATCTTTTCTTGACTGATATTTTCCTCATTTGACTAACCTCTTTGACTAATTTTATCTTCATATTAAATCAGTAAATTTTTCCCAAATTTCAGCCTAGGGTAACTTAATTTTCACCATACTCCTTAATATCATTTTGAGAATGTAGGCTTGTTGAAAAATAGGTGTTTCACCTCATGTTGTAGGTAAAACAGATTCACAAAATTATTGTAAAGTACATTCCCTGTTGGAATACCTTGTATGGCACAAATACTAATGTAAATTACATTCTTGTAAAGTACATTCCTCTGTAAATGATTATGCTAATGTGGAAGGCACAACTGTTGTGACTACAAGAATTACAGTTTCATGAACTTCTTCTCTAGCCTTTTTATCCTGGACCAACTTTTCCATTTCATTCTCCATTTCTTTGATTTGGGCAGTTAACTAAAGTATGAGATTCATCATCTCATATTTCTGATTTTCATCTTGTGAAACTTCCTTTGCTTGTGGATGTTCTGTAGGAGGTAGATTAAGTTGCTTCTTTAATGAAACAATGTCTGCATTTTTCTTATTTATCAATTCATCTGCAACTTTTACATTTGTTGGATCATATCCTACTTCAATAATCAAATCTTCGAGTGATTTGATTATGTTATCCTTAGTCCGTGAGGATGCTTTTTCTAACTTGAACTGATCTTTGATGTTTGAAAGAGTGTTTTGGAGCTTCTGTACACTCATGGCCTTGTTTTTCATTTTGGAATAAATCATTTCACCAGCTTGTTTGTGAAATTCTATCTGATAAATAGGATGAATATCATTTGCTTGGACTTAATATGATGAATTTTTATAATTATTTGATGATTTGGGATGCTTTACTTTAGGTTGCAGGAAGTTCATTTGCATTTTCCTAGTTTTATAGTCAAAAGCAGAAATCAAGATGCTTTGGTCACTGGGTGACTATTTCCAAAATTGGTTGTATGTATCAGTCTTCAAGGCCTCATTTCTCATCTTTATCTCTTTACATTTCTACATTATTTCCATCTCCTTCACTACTGGTTTGCTGGAATATGACATTTCAACACTGTGCTGCTTCTGAATAAGTTGAGTGTTAGAAGTTGAAGGCTGATGTATTTCTTCAATTACTATAAGAGGTGCATTATCCTTTGTTGATGTTTCTGTATCAATCACTTTTATTTTTTCTACTCCTTCATTGATAGGATTTAATTTAGGCTTCCTCCTGTACATCAATTTAAATTTGGTTTCATTTGTAGCCTCTGTAGTGTATGATCCTTCCTCTCTGATTCTTTTTGAGCTTCTATCTTCTTGGGCTGGAGTTTTCCAAGTTTGACTAGTATCACCTTGCTTCTTTGTCTCAATTAGGGTTTTCTCCAACCATTTAGATTGGTTATAGTATTTCTCAATGTTTGGTTTCTTCTCATGTACATAAAGAGTTAATTTGCATTTCACTCTCAATTTACGTATTACTCCTAGATGATCATAATACCATAGAAAACTCTTACTGAATTTAAACTCCTGCAAATACTTTTTAGCCTCTAGACCTACATCTCTATTACTACAAATGAAAGGGCTAACCTGATTCTTTCTTTTGATCTGAGTTTTCTTCTTAGCTGCCAAGAAATTGATTGCATCAGAATTAATAATTTGTCTTATATACTCAAGGGAAAATAACCTCATTGGGAGGTATTTGGGCAGTTTATATGGAATAGGATTTGATCCATATACCCTTATTTCTGTATGGATTTGGTACAAGTACCAATATCCTATCCTATTATGTTCTGACAACTGCATGACCTTTATAATCTCCTCACTGATTCTTTGGTGCATCCTGTTGTTCAGCAAATTGACCATAGAGTGAATGAAAGAATCAATAAACTCTGTATAGGTGGACTATGTGGAGTCTTTTCTTATTAAAGGAGTCCAAAATATGAGTGACTATGGGTTACCTTTAACATCAAGATTTTGAAGGTTGATCGAAAATTTCTCTAATTGGAAATACAAAACATGTGGAAAAGGACTGAGGAATATTTGAAAACACCTTCTTTAGTAATTTTAACCAACTGTTCATGAATATTATCAACTAGTTGTTGGGAAAAATTGAAAATGGTAGTAGGAGGCTGACCAGGTTTGAAAGTAGAAAAAAAACCTGGTACTACAACATCAACATGTTCATCTGTAAAATATCCAAGAATAAAAGACAACATACAAATGATATGTCTGGTTATTTCAGAAAATTTTGCAGATGGGTAGGGAGGTTTTACCTTGGGAATTTCTATAGATGAAGGCATGAAAGTTTTGAATATCTAGAACCTCTTGGGGAAGTCCAGATTCAGATACAATTGTGTAAGATCCTCAATGGAGAAAGGGGTTTCATCTGGTCTGGATTGGATCTGGAGAATTTGATTAATTGACTCATCTGTAATAATAAACATAATTTATTTTTTAGGGTTTGTTATAGCTCTCTAGTCAAGCAAATAGAATTATAGCAAGGTTGACAAAGTTTGATTACTTCTGGGCACTAGAAAGTTTGTGGGAATACATACTTTGGAAAATTAGATTCCCAAACGAAAACCTCATCTGCTTGGTCTATGGATTTTTCATGGCTCCAACATTGGAGCTCAAGAAGGTTAAATTCAATGACTGTGTCATTAATATTGAAGTCTTTGTCAACCAAGGGAGTGTGTTCTACATCCACAATTGGGGGTTGTAGAGGATTGATAGATACAATGCTTTTGGAAGCCATTCTTTTGTTAAATTTATTCAATTGATTAATATTTGACATAAGAGATGGTTTCAAGCCTTTGGGAGAACCTCAACAATATAATTATAGTTTGCAGAAGGATTTGGATAAAACAAGGGCTTATCTATGGTCTGCAGAGGTTTAAAATTTTTCAATGTGTACTCTCTATGATTAAAAACAGTTTCAGGCCTTCAGAATTTTGTAAAAGGACACCTAGGGTTTGCAAGAAAGGATTGAAAGGCATAGAAGGTTTCCTTTAGTCTGCAAATGCTTCTATTTTAATTCAATTATTGATTACTTTCATTATTGCTTTAGGAACAAGCCTAAGCAATGAAGAATACCTGGATAAAATGAGGATTCTAGTTCATAGAAGGGTTATGAGGTGGAAGAAGGCTTTTCTGAGGTTCTTTTGGTCTTTATAATTCTTCAATTCAAGTTCTTCACTGGCTGTATCAACAAATAGTATTGATTTCTAGTGAAAAAGGCTTAAAATGAGGTCGACAGAGTAATCTGTGCTTGAAAAATGGTCGGTAATTCTTATTCAACGTAAAACTATAATAGAAAGTGGTAAAAGGGCTACCAAAGGGCGGTTATCTGGTATTTTTAACCAAAAATGTTTACATTGAATGCTCTGTCAATTTGAATTGACAGGGTGCTTTTTGCAACAGGCAGGAGAAACTGCTCAGTGGTTTCCGCATGAGCCAAAGGTGGTTGGAGGTATTTTTTGGATCGATGTGATCGAATGGAAAATCGACATTTAGCCAGGAGTGTAGCTTTGAAAACCACGAATATTGCAAGCTCTGGGGTATGTTCACGATCATGCTTTCGGATGTGCAATAGGAAATGATGGCTGTTAGATATGGTTAACGTTGATTTGACGGATGGGACGATGTAATGTAGTATTGGGATTTAAAGGAATGGGACCCGATGTTGGCAAAAATACTGAGAGGGGGGGGTGAATCAGTATTTAGGGCAAACTAAAACTTTTTACTTTTTCATGCTCTAAAACCCATACGCTACTTTTCTGAAGCAAACTACCGTATACACGCGGATATCCTTCATAAAACTCGCGTATACACAGAGATCTAATTATGCCATTAATTCTTCACTTATATCAGTCCATCATTCATTCATTAAATGTTCTATAAATAGTAAGCATGTGCAGTAAGAACAGAATAAACCATCACACATAAGCATCACACATGTACACCAGGATTTTTAGGTAGAAACCCAAGTTGGGAGAAAACCACCGCTGCAGTTTCTCAGCCTTCAATATTTTATTATAAGGAAAACATCTTACAACAAATGTGATGGTGCAGACTCCTACCAGCACACAGGCACCCAAATGTGCTCGTTTACCAGCCTCTCCTGGAAGGGAGCTCCAACCCCCTGACTCCTTTACCAGCCTCTCCTGGAAGGGAGCTACGACCCCCTGACTCCTTTACCAGCCTCTCCTGGAAGGGAGCTACGACCCCCTGCTCTCGTTTACCAGCCTCACCTGGAAGGGAGCTACAACCCCCTGACTGAAGGCTACAACCCTTAGTACCTCTATGGACCACGTTTCATCAATTTTCACACTCAGACTTCAGCAAACCCTAGTTTGCATACGCACTTTCCTTTCACTGATGTCGCGTATATACACGTTTCTGTTCACATAAACCAGCATATACTTCTGTACAAATTACAGAGCTAATTTTATTGCGCATACGCGCTTTCTCTTTAGCGAAGCCGCGTATATACGCGCTTCCTATTCGGCGAACTAGCGTATGGTTCTTCAGACTATTATGTTATTGCAATTCTTCACAATAGATACATCACTTCAGATTTTACCCTTTACCTTAGACAGATGTTCGCCTCATCACAGATCTAAACATTCCATCAACAGATCTAGCAATTACAAGTACATTTCAGATCTGTATTCCCTTCTTCGTCATTGGTGCATCATACATTCAGATCTATCATTCAATTGTAACCCTTTCCATTCAGATCTACTTCAGAGAGAAGTATTCATTCAAGCTCAGACATCTTGCACCACCCTCATGATCTGCACAATGAATTTCTTCTCCTTATATAGGTTTACCTTTTTTCAATACCATGAGCCAAAAACACATTACATCCGATGGTATTCCTGGATGGGGTCATTTAGACGAATCATTACCCAAAACAATGGGTCAATACCATGGTGGTTACCCCTGTTTTTGCACTTTATCAGCGCTTTTGCCCATACGCGACTTGGCATGTTCTTTCCCGCGTGCATATGCGACTTCCCCTAGGCAAATCCGCGTATGCCTAGTGACATACTCTTTTCATCATAGATTTAGCACATGCTGAATTCCTTTCTTCATTGCCTTTTGTACTCACTGTAGATACATCAGATTTAGTTCATCAAGACATATTCTATCAAGCACAACTTCATCAAGGAAGTTGTCATCATCTTCATCAAGTGGGTTGCCATTCAAGGACAACACTCAGCATCATATTATTAACAAACATCATTGCATATCAGATTTACATCATTTACCAAGTCCATCAGGTCAAGAATAACTTCATCAGGTGGTTTGCCATCAAGGACAATACATGTCAGCACTTTCATGTCTTCATCTTCATTCAGTGGGTTGCCATCAAGGACAACACTCTTCATCATATTTCCAAAAATCTCCCCCTTTGGACTTGATGGCAACCACGATGGTGTTTGATCATCACAACAGATAGGTACATTAAGAATAAAATGACACATGACACCATGTCATTTTCTCCATTTTTGACACCATTCTTTATCTTCATTCAAACACCATGTCACTCTCCCCCTTTGACATCAAGGGCAAAGGGCAGATCAAAAACCAACATACTCTCCCCCTTTTCTCCTCATGTGGAAGAAGCGTTCTGCAGATCTGATATATACTGAAGTGACCAAGCTCCCCCCGAGTTCATGCTAAATCTTAAAACATATTTTCCAATGGAGTACATGACTCTATGAATTTCCTATCACCAATGACTCATACTTACATCAAATATCCAACCAAGTGGATTTACATATGAGACTCAAGTACCAAACCAAGTGGGTTTACACATTTCAACTCAGCTATCCAACCAAGTGGGTTTACAAAAATGACAAGTCCTTACATGACTGAATATTACAATTTTACATCAAGGGTCTCAACATGACCTTTTCATCAAATTACAAATATGACTTTTCATGACCAATACCAGAAAGACTTCAAAGGACATATTTCAGAAACATCATAATGTCAACAATGCATTATACTCAGCAAAGCTAATGCTCCCCCTGAATCTGTGTATCCAAGCAACCTTTCCATATGACTAAGGCTCCCCCTTAGTTTGTGCATCCTGAACACTTTCACCAACAAATCATCAAGGCATATTTATCAAAACATCAGAGATCAAAACAATGTTATAAGAACTGGAACACCACCAGAGATACCAGAGATGCCAAACAGTATCAGAGATACTAAACAGTACTGCAGTTGTGCTGAAGAGAGCTGACTCCAAGCAGAAATTTGTCAGCAATCAGACATACGCGGTTTTCTGTGCATTAACTCGCGTATATACGCGACTGTGTTTCAGGAAACCCGCGTATCCAATACTATCTTCTATATTTTAACTAGATCTGATCCTTTGTGAGAAAAATACAGTGTTCAGCTTCTTTCTGAGATATTTGAATGCTTCCCTGGAATACAGATAGATAGAACAATGTAGTTGTGTCTTCAAGCGTCATTCAACGGTTGTAGCACATTAGTAACCAAGCCTTTAGATTCTTTGCAGCATCAATACAATCTTTCCAAGAGAGATTATCATACCAGAACAACATCTTCAAATATGTGTCAAGCAATCATCCATGTGGTCCAATATCATCAAGATCTTCAATATTCAACATGAAGTAACATATGTAGGCAAAAGATCTCAACCAGGAAAATAAACTTCCATGATCTATTCTATTTCCCCGAATCAAACGATACACAACGTATCCATGTGTGAGCACAAGATACTTATCGCACCAGGGCTCAAAAACTCATCATAATAAACCATGTACCAAGTCATCATCATTTGAGCATGAGTATCACAAAGAATAAGCAGTCATATTGCCAACAATGCAATCATTAGTATTCAACCTGCTGCTCCCCTCTGAACCAGTGCTCCTCTTTAACTTGTGCAACCTGAATATGTTCATCAGCAAGTCATCAACAACAATCTCTGCATGAAATGTCCTTATCTCCGAATTATAAGACTTTCATCTCAGCAACGAAAACTCTTCATCAAAAATCAAACAGGACTTCATCCATAATCTTCAACATAAGAAACCATGTATCATATCATCATTATTTAGAACTGAGAAACTAAGCTGATACAGAGTCAATAATACAGTTAATAACAATCAGACTGATGCTCCCCCTGAACCTCTGCTCCAGATCTTCAGCTATCATAAAAATTCTCTTATCATCAATGCATACGTGACTGTGTCTGTTGGAACCCGCGTGTATACACGACTTTTGTTCATAGAACCCGCGTATGTAAAGTGAAGCATAGAGATTTTTCATCTTCCTTCATCTCCCCCTGAACTTGTACCTCTTGTACCTGTCTTTTCCACATCAGATGCGCTGTCAGAAGTAAACATAACCAGAGTAATCAAATCAACCATGAGAGACATCATACATTGCTCCCCTTGTGACGATACATTACTAAATCTCATAATGTATCCCACATCCTTCCTGCAGTCAATCAGAGAAATAAGATTCAGAAGCGGATGACTGCAGTAGGGTCAAAATTCCCTACGTTTCTTATCGGTCCTCCATATTTTTCCAGATTTGTTTGAACTTTCTATTTGTGTGCTGGAAGATATCCAATTTCTCATATCTGTTCAACCTGCATTCCTTTTCTACATGTCCATACTTGTTACAAGAATAACATCTCATATGTCCAGAAAAATAAGCATAAGAATCATAATGAGTATTTCTAATCTTCCTCCTTTTACAATCACCGCTTATGTCCATACTTGTTACATGAAAACAATATCCCTTGAAGCATTTTCGCAGTACCTTTTCTGAGGAACTGTTGTTTAGGGTCGAATTGTTCTGCTTCTGCAATTTGCTGCAACATGCCCATAATTATGACATTTAAAACATTCAACGTTCTTGAATGAATTCCTTTGAGAATTCATGATTGTTGGTTGATCTTTTGTCTCTTTCAACACTTCAGGTTTAGTATTGACATCCTCTGAATTTGTAGCACTTCCTTGTGAGCTAGATTCTCCTTTAACAGTTTCATGGAAACTAAGACCAAGTTTGATAGCAGGAGACCTTTGATTACTCAGAATATTGTCCAAAATATTAGTACTATCTTGAAATCTCAAAAGTTTAACCTTTTCTTCTAATCTACCTTTGAGAATGTTTACCTCAACCTCCAGGGCTTGACATTGCTTTGTCATGCTTTCTTCTTTCCTTCTTCCATCTTCTACTTGATCCTTTAGAATTAGAATTTCTTCTTTCAACCAATTTTCATTTTCTTCATATGTTTGTTGCAGCTCTTCATTCTTATGATTTGATTTTTTCAGATCTTCTTCGAGAGAGATGATTTCTACTTCAAGCCCTTCCTTTTCAAATGATTGTAGAGGTTCCTCATTCTTCTTACATGATGCTTCAAGATCTGCTTGTAGAGAGATTATTCCAGCTTCAAGACCTTCATTCTTCTTGCTTGATTTTTTGAGATCTGCATTTAGATCGTTGATTTCTACTTCTAGTTCTTTAATTCGATTAGATGCATAAGTATGAAACCTTTGATACTTGTCCACCTGTCCATTCAGCATTTCTATTTGTTCTTTCATTTGAGAGATCATCTCTTTGTAGATAGAATCTTTCTTATCAATTTCCTTTTGTTGTTCTTCAACTTTGATCTTGATAGCTTCTTCTAGATCCACAACTTTACTTTCACTATCTTCACTATTGTTTGCACAAAGAAGAGTATTACAAGGACCACAATCACTATCTGATTCATCTTCTTCAATTTCTGCTATGCAAGATTTCTGAGATATCTTCTTGTTTCGAGTAGCCTTCTTCTTTTGCTTCTTTGCCATGAGTACTTTCAGATCATGGTCAGAATTTTCTTCATCTTCACTGGACATATCATCTTCATTTGCATAATAACTCTTCCTCTTTTCAAATTGTTTCACTTTACCATGTTTTTCTCTATAAGGACATTTAGCAGCATAGTGACCAACTTTTCCACACTCAAAACATTTGAAAGGAAGCTTACCTTTGAATCTTCCAGTTCCTAGTTGGAGTTTTCTCACGAAATTCGCTTCTTCTTCATCGAATATATAGCTGGATTCTTTGAGAACTTCCTTTTCTTTTCCTTTTGCAGATACCTTAAAAGCATCTTCTCTTATTTGAGAAGGATCTCCTTGTCTCATTTCAAAAGCAGTCAGAATACCATGTAATTGAACAATAGTAAGAGTTTGCAGAACTTGCCTTTCTTCAATAGCTGAAACTTTAGAGTCAAATTTTGAAGTTAAGGATCTTAAGACCTTTTCCACCAGAGTAGTATCAGTTATGGTTTCACCCAAATTTCTCATTCGATTTACAATATCATCTAGATGAAGAAAGAAACTGGCAACACTCTCATCACTATGCATCTTCAAATTTTCATATTCAATTCTAAGAGTTTGAAGTTTTGCACTTTTTACCTTTGTGTCTCCTTCATAGCTTAGAATGATTTTGTCCCATATTTCTTTTGCTGAATGTAGCTGCATCACTTTAGCAAATTTTGATTCAGACATGCTTCCTAACAAGACATTCACTGCTTTGGCATTGATTTCATACTTCTTCCTTTCTGCTGCATCAGTAGGGATACTTGCTGGGTATTGATAACCTTTTTCCACGATTGCCCATACATCTGCACCAAGACTTTGCAGATATGCTTTTGTTCGTACTTTCCAAAATATCAGATTGCTTCCATTGAATAGAGGTGGCTTTATAGACATTACTCCTTCTTGACTTCCCATTGCGACGGATCTCCTTCAAGCGATCAAGCTTCTGCAGAAGGACCTCCTCTGATACCAACTGTTGGGAAAAATAATGAGAGGGGGGGGTCAATCAGTATTTAGGGAAAACTAAAACTTTTTACTTTTTCATGCTTTAAAACCCATACGTTACTTTGCTAAAGCAAACTAGCGTATACACGCGGATATCCTTCATAAAACTCGCGTATACACAGAGATCTAATTATGCCATTAATTCTTCACTTATATCAGTCCATCATTCATTCATTAGATGTTCTATAAACAGTAAGCATGTGCAGTAAGAACAGAATAAACCATCACACATAAGAATCACACATGTACACCAGGATTTTTAGGTGGAAACCCAAGTCGGGAGAAAACCACCACTGCAGTTGCTCAGCCTTCAATATTTTATTATAGAGAAAACATCTAAGAACAAATGTGTCAGTGCGTACTCCTACCGCACGCAGCACCCACCGTGCTCTGCCATAACCCATCCCGAAGGGAGCCTCCAACATCCCGACTCGTTTTATCGCCTTCTCCGAAGGGAGCCACGTAATTCCCTTTCTTCTCATTTACCAAATTTCACCGAAGGGAGCTACAACCCCCCGATCGAAGGCTACAACCTCGCACTTATGACCAAGTTTCATCAAATTTCATACCCCGTGCTTCAACAAACCCTAGTTTGCATACACACTTTCCTTTCACTGATCCCGTGTATATACGCGCTTCCAATCACATCAACCCGCATATACATCTGCACATATTTCAGAGCTAATTTCATTGCGCATACGCGCTTTCTCTTCAGCGAAGCCACGTATATACGCGCTTCTATTCATACAACTAGCGTATGGTTCTTCGTACCATTATGTTAATACACCCATCACTGTATTAATCACCATATTCAATATTTACCTTTACCTCGATGACACCATTTCATCACAGATCTAAACATCCCATCAACAGATCTAGCAATTACAAGTACATTTCAGATCTGGATTCCCTTCTTCATCATTGGTGCATCATACATTCAGATCTATCATTCAACTGTAACCCTTTCCATTCAGATCTACTTCAGAGAGAAGTATTCATTCAAGCTCAGACATCTTGCACCACCCTCATGATCTGCACAATGAATTTCTTCTCCTTATATAGGTTTACCCTTTTTCAATACCATGAGCCAAAACCACATTACATCCGATGGTATTCCTGGACGGGGTCATTTAGACGAATAATTGCCCAAAACAATGGGTCAATACCATGGTGGTTACCCCTCGTTTTGCACTTTATGAGCACTTTTGCCCATACACGACTTGGCACGTTCTTTCCCGCATGCATACGTGACTTCCCCTAGGCAAATCCGCGTATGCCTAGTGACATACTCTTTTCATCATAGATTTAGCACATGCTGAATTCCTTTCTTCATTGCCTTTTGTACTCACTGTAGATACATCAGATTTAGTTCATCAAGACATATTCTATCAAGCACAACTTCATCAAGTAAGTTGTCATCATCTTCATCAAGTGGGTTGCCATTCAAGGAAAACACTCAGCATCATATTGTTAACAAACATCATTTCATATCAGATTTACATCATTTACCAAGTCCATCAGGTCAAGAATAACTTCATCAGGTGGTTTTCCATCAAGGACAATACATGTCAACACTTTCATGTCTTCATCTTCATTCAGTGGGTTGCCATCAAGGACAACACTCTACATCATATTGCCAAAACCCGAGAATTAAGCTACACGATATGTTATATGTATGAAAACTATGGTTTAATACACATAGTCGGGGATTAATACATAATCCATGGGGTTAGGGAAAGTGTAATTTATGGATAGGTAGGGTAATAATAGAAACATTATATGTTTATTTAACATAAGGGTTAGGACAATATACATAAAGGAATTAATTAAAATACGGGGTAAAGGTTTAATGCGGGAGTTAATGATTAACGTTAAATTTTAATATTAATATATGAACGAGATTATGAAAAGTACACTAAGTAAATTAACGTAAATCTTATATCGGGAATGAATATTTTCATAGTGGGTCCCGACATATAGTTTTAAGAATTCAGACTTAGGATAAAGTATTTTTATGGGTTTATGGTGTTTTTTCAATAAAGGGAAATTAGTAAGGGGTACTTTACACTTTTCCAAAGATAAAATATATTTGAACTTAAGAAAAGGGATTTTTTTTGCAAGGGGAAAAATAATGAAATAAGGGGAAAGAGTAAAAATGAAGGGAATGGGGTATTTTTACAAGGGGAATGATTTTGAAAGGAAGTTAGTAAATGAAATGACCAATTTTCTACTATCCGTGCCTTGTGAAAATTGCTTCTACCTACCCATCTGCTACCCTAACTTTTTTTCTTCATTTACATGGGTGCATTTGATCGTGGAGACCCTTATTCATTTTTCTTTTAAACAACAAGATAACTAATTCTATCCTTATTTCTTCCAAGCGCTCAGATTGAATTGTTGAGCTTCGTATTATTTTCTACCTAACTACTGATTTTCCAAGATTAAACAGTTTGGCTAGATCTTTATTCTCTATCTACCAGCATAAAAATTATAGCATGAAAGGTCAAGATTAAGCAGTTTGACCTTCATGGATTTTGGCATTTTTATCAAGTTGCACATGATCTTACTTTGAAAATTGAAGTAAGAAGTAGTGGCATTTGAATTTGCATCACTTTCATGATCTATTTTATCTCTTTTTTGTTTGGGGTTCATTTTTTATTCTTTTTTTATGTTTTTTTCTTTCTATTCTTTTGATTTTTCTCTTAAGATTTTTACCCTCTTTAAATTTTTTATTTTTAATATGGGAAAACAATTTTGAAGAAAGAAAATTATGTACATATTACAAGACTAATCAAAGTAAATTAAAAATTATGAATCCTATTATTATACGACCCTAATAGTGGCTCCACATGGGGATGGAATTTCCTGGTGAAATATCAAGAATTTTAAGATCATTGGCCTTTGAATTTTGACTGTCCTTTTTCCTTGGAACTATTTTCTGAGCTCTGCATTATTCATACTTATAATATTTTGTCTTTCAAAGCTTAGGGACTTCTCTTCGGGCTTCAACTTTGTAAGAAAAACATCCAATCCAATCAAGACTCTGCAATGTTATGTAAAATGAGTAAAGTAAACAAAATGAACTACAGTTATTCTAGGAAATGTTAATGCTTCAACATTCTACCATTGGTAGGTCCTCCTGGAAGATCTGATCCATCCAACTCCTTCAAAAAGAATTCATTGGTACCTCTGTAATGATAAATGACATAGGGACCTTTCCATAGGAAATCAAATTTACCATGTTTAACTTTCTCTTCTCTCCTAGAATCCCACTTAAGAACTTTTTCACCTATGTAAAAATCATATTCCTTAGTCTTCTTGTCAAATATATTTTTAATCTTCTCTTGAACAACTTGTGACTTAAGATAGACTTCCTCCCTGGTTTGATGCAAGTATGTGGTTTAATTTATCCTTCTCTCGATATCATTGGTTTGTACCTGCAGTTCTTAGATCATATTCATTACTGGCACTCCTAAAGAGGATGGAAAAAAACATCCATCCCATAAACAAGTTGATAAGGGGATGTACCAATGGACTTATTTGTGGTGATTCTATCTGCCCATAAGGCATTTTCTAACATTTTGTTCCAGGTTTTCTTATTGTCTTATAGTAGTTTCTTAATGATATTAACAAGGATTTTATTGGAGTATTGTACAAGACCATTACCTTGAGGGTAATAGGCAGTGGAATGGCCAAGGGTAATCTGGTATTTATTATAGAAGTCAATCATTTTTTTAGACTTGAAAGAAGGTACATTATCAATAATGAGCTTTTGGGGGCATCCAAATCTTGACAGTATATTGTTTTCTAAGAATGATATTATGACAATATCAGTGGCTTGCCTAGAAGGAATGGCTTCTATCCACTTGGTGAAATAGTCCGCGGTTGTCAAAATCCATTTGTGTTGGGCTGAGGATGGTGGGTGAATTCCACCAATGAAGTCTAAACCCCATTGCTAAAAAGGAATTTCTATGGAGATGGGTTTAAGTGGTAAAGGTAGTAGCTTTTTCTTCCCTTCAAATATTTCGCATTTGTGATAGGAGGTCACATAATTTTTCACATCTAAAAATAGTGTAGGCTAGTAAAAACTAGCTCTCAAGGTTTTATATGCAGTTGACATCCAGTAAATGTGTCCTCCACATTCACCTATATTAAATTCTTCCATATATTTATTAGCTTCATCTTTAAGAAAACAATTCAATAAAATGCCACCGTGATATTTCCAAAACAAGTCATTTTCTATAATACAAAATTTCATTGCCTTTAAATTTATAATCTAGCTTTAGTTCTTGATAATCCAGGAGGAGCTTGTAACTTTAGTAATAAAAATATGATATCTGCATACCATGGTGAATCTGAAAAGGCTTCACTGATATGTGGAGTCACCATCTCTCCCTGATCATCTAATTGGGAAACAAAATTTATATCTAAAGCATAAAAGTTTGATTCGGTCATGAGTTTGGCTAAACCTTGACCTTTCATGAGTTTGGCGGGCTTAATTTCCATGTCATATGCCAAAATTGTGGAAATCCATTTTTCTCTTTTACCATTGGGCCCATTCTGAGTGAGAATGTCCTTCACTACTGAATTTGGAACATATGCTATGATGTGTGAATACAAGATGTACACTCTAAAGTATTTGATAGCTTTTAGTAATGCTAGTGCCCACTTTTCCATTATGTTATACTTTCAAGTGACATCTCTAAGTTATTTGTTGAAAAAATAAATGGGTTGTTCATAGCCTTGATCATTTTTCTGCAGTAAGACTGCAACAGTATTATGTTCTGAATCAAAAGAAAAAACAATGAAATATTTTTTGAAATTAGGACTTATTAGGTCTGGTGTTCTTGTAAAGGCTTGTTTGATTGATTCAAATGATCATTTACCTTCTACATTCCATTTAAGTTTTGAGTCTTTTTTCAGCATGTTATTGAGTTTTCTAATTATTTCTTCTATGTTTGAAATGAATCTTCTCAGAAAATTTATTTTACCTAAGAAAGCCTGCAATTCTTTAATATTCCTAAGATGGATTATGTTTAGAATGGCCTCTATTATAGTTGGGTCTACCCTAATTCCCTCTTTTGGTATCATATGACCTAATAGATTTCCTTCTTCAAGTCCAAAGAGAGTCTTTTTGGGATTTAAAGAAATGCCAAATTTCCTGCATTTGATAAACACTTGTCTCAGATGATCTAGATGTTCATTATCAGTTTTAGAAAATACAATTATATCATCTAGATAGATCACAACAAAATAATCAATTTCTTTAGCAAAATCTATATCCATAGCTCTCTAAAAGGTGGCTCTTGCATTCATTAATCCAAAAGGAATTTTCAAATACGTGAAAGTACCCCAGGGAGCAGTAAATGCAATCTTTGGTTGGTCTTCTAGCTGAATTAAAATATGGTTATACCAAGATAATCCATCAAGTAATGAAATCCTGGATGAACCAAAGACACTCTATAAAATATGATCCATCTTGGGGAGAGGGTAGTTATCTTTTAAGGACACTTTATTTAAATTCTATAAATTAACAGAAAGTCTGATTTCCCTTGTCTTCTTCCTAGTGGGAACTAGTTTTGAAACCCAATCAGAATATCTAATAGGTGCAATTATCTAAGCTTCATACATTCTCTTAACCTCTTTTTCAATTAAAGGCATTAAAGCTGGATTGATTCTTCTAAGCTTCCATTTGAAAGGTTTTTAATATTCTTTTATGGGTATTTTGTGTTGTATTATGCTAGTGTCATAAGATTTTAAGTCTTCATAACTCCATGAAAATACATCCTAAAATTAATTAAAAAGAGCTACGTATTTCAATTTTTCTTCTTAAGGTAAGTCTTTTGAAAGTTTGATGATTTTAGGCATTCTTCTATTCCTATATTTCATTCTTCTATATCTGATTTTAATGGTTCCATTTTTTGTTTTCTTGCAATGTCATTTGAATAAAAAATATCTTCTAATGGGGCTAATCCCTTAGGTAAAAAGTTATTTTAAGGTTTAAAATGTCATAATCATCATCTTATAATTATTCAATCTCTACCTTTTATAAATTATCTATTTCTACTTGAATGAATTTAGTGGGTTTAGTGAAATCTAAGTTATTTACATCTATCTTGCTGTCTATTTTATCATATATTGTACAATCTGTATCTATGTTACAACTATGAAATTCTCTCTCAGTCTTCATGAAATGATAGATTTTTTCATCCTATGAAAATATCTGCCAATATTTTAGATTATCTGATATTGTAGGCCTATGTTTAAATTCTGATGTATATTGATGATTTGGTTGAAAAGGTAGATTACAAGTACTAGCAAAAGTTGCTAAACTATGTGCTTGTATATTTTTTTTCTAAGAATTACAACGAAGTCACATTCAAGAAATTATTTCATCAGATCTAATATTGTTTCTCTATATTGGCTTAATGTAAGATTATACATAGAATATTCTCCTCTAATCTATTTAACAATTAAATCAGAGTCTCCTGTGATAGAAACTATTTTGCCTCCTAAATTTCTAACAATCTACACTCCTAAAATCAAAGCTTCATATTCAGCCATGTTGTTTGTACATTTGAAGTTTAATCTAAAGGCATGACCTTCTGCATGATTTTTTTCCATGCTATGAATCAAAACTCCTGCTACTGCTCCTAATTTATTCATCGATCCATCAAAATCAAGGTGCCACATTGATGCATGAAATATGTTATCACTGTCTGCGTATTTTTCTTTCTATTTTAATTATGTATTGTTTCCTATACCAATTTCAGAATTACATAAAATGAAAGAGTCCATATCAAGAGGTGTATGATAAATGGGTTAATTTCGAGGTCTTTATACACTACTAACCATGTAATTCATTAATGTCTCTCTGTAAAGTTTCTTGGGTTGACCAAATACTGAAATAGTAGCATAAGACATGTCTAGTTGTAGAGATCCCTGTAGTTTTGCTCCCATGAGCGAGATAAAAGAATTCCATAATTAGGAGGGATATCAGCTACTAGAATATCCATGGCTATGATTTTTGTATGGTATTAAAAGAAATTGAAACATAAATATTTGATTAATCCTAGACATTTCACTTTACTGAAATCAAATGAGAGAAGATCTTTATAAGGTCTAGTGATGTTTAAATTCAAGGTTTCCATAATGGCTTTTGGCATTAAATTATGTGAAGCTCCTGAGTCTAGCATAGCATTATGTAAAATATTATCATGAACGGTCAAGCTAATGTAGAAAGGAGGAACTCCTCCTTCTTGATGTTTTCCATTTACTTCAGGACCAAAAATTAGTTTTGGTTGGTCATCACTCAAATTGACAGAGTCTTCTCCTTCATTTGTATTTAATGTATTAGTGATCTGTGACTTGTATAAATCATGTTTAACCAATTCTGTTAAAGGAATAGGTATCTTTAGTTTGGAAATTTCAGTTTGGATGTTGAATGGTGCTTTTGTTTTTCCTAATTGAATTATTTCTTCTTTTGTAACTGTGGTTTGAGTATGTTTCTCTTCTTTTTATACAATTGGTTTTTCATTTTCTATTTGTGTTTCCACTATTTTGTTGCTTTATATCTTCTTTTCAAGGACAGTTTGAGTTACAGTGGTAAATTTCACAGTTTTGGAAGTTTCGGTAACTGTTTTGGTAGCGGTTGTTTTAGGATCAGTTGATTTTGGATCAGCAGCAGATGTTTTTGGATCAGAATTTTTTGTTTTTACAGAATTTGTTGTATTAGAAACATCAGATTTTTTAGGATCAAATGAATTTGAACATCAATATCTATAATGTCAACAATTTTAGGACTAGGTGTAATTTTGGGACTTGAAATTTTTTGATTAGGACTTGAATTTTTATGATTTGAACTAGAGTTTTGTTGGGTTTCCCTAGGAAAAATTTGTAGTACTTTGTTTGTAGGATCTTAAACTATTTTCTTTGTTTGATTTTGGGTAGATTTCTTAGTAGGGGCTTCTATGTTTTTCTTTCTCCTAAGGTTATATTGCTTATGAACTTCATTAATGACAAACTCATAACCTTTCTTGTAATCAAAAGACTCACCAGATTCTAATTGTAACTGTTGTAATTCATATAACTCTTGTTCTTCCTGTGTAAGAAAAATGGTGTTATCATCATTAATGCCCATTATATTGATCTAAGTGTCTTCATCATATTCGTTTTGGTCAGAACTTTCAGCATTGTTCTCTTGGAAAGGTTGTCTTATTTTTTGATCAGGTGTTGATTCTCTAGATTTACCAGTGTTGGTGGTTTTCCTGAAATTGGGTTTTCTTATTTGAGGGCCTTGTTGTTGGTTATCGCACTATAGCTTCCTTTCCATATTATCTAGCCTATCCATTATTGTTTCTAATTTTTTTGCTAAGATATATATTTTAAGGTCTTAGGTTCATGTTTCCTCTTTTATTGTCACTCTTCTTTCATTTCTTAGTCTAGCTTTCTTGGCTAACAAGTTTTCCTCTACACTTACAACATTACTTTTCATTTTCTCTAAGGTTTCTCTGTTTCTCTCTCTCAGTTTTTAAGCCATATCAGTATCAAATCCATCAGGGAACTTGATCAGGGCAGATTCTGGAGGAGGTTTAAGATTAGCAGGGATTGCGTTGTAAATATTGTTATATCTTGTATAGTAGTCCTGAACTATTTCATTAGGTGCTCTTTTTATGTTTTCAAATTCAGAAAAAAATTGTAATGGATTCTTCTTTTTCTCCCATCTATTAATAAAAATTCTATGGAAAGCAGCTAATTCAGCAATACTACTAGCAGGAAAACCTTTAAACCACTTCTTTACATCACCAGCTAAATTTTGAGAAAAAAGTCTCATTTGAACATCGGCTTCATCTATTTCATGCATTTCAAAGTAATCTGTCATTTTTTTAACATGTTGCTGGGAAGTGTAATGACTAGTACCATAAAATTGAAATATTTTTCTTTGTTAATCTTGGGGCATGACATATAGAGGGGCTTGTAGGACCAATGAGGCATATCTGATAGCCATGGCTTGGATACTGGCTTGGCTAGGAGGTAAGTTTGAAGTACTTGGTGATGATGTTGAAGTACTTGCAGATGAGGTAGGAACACTTGAAGATGTAGTTGGGTTACTAGAAGAGGTGCTAGGAAATGTGGTTGAAGTGCTCAAAAATGCATCAGTAGTGCTAGAGGATGAACTTGTAGTATTTTGGGTCGGAAATAAAAATCTAGGTTGAAGTGGAAGGTTAGGAATGAAGTGTGGTGGAAATAATAAATGAGGTGGTAGTAAAAAAGGATGAACCTATAGATTCTAAATGACTGGTATCTAAATTACTTGTAGAAGGCTTAGGGGTATAGGCAGAGAAAGCAGTTAATTCAACTGAATGTTGAAAATAAGCTTTATCGATTTCCTTAATCAATGTTGTAGTTAAAGCATCAAGTTTATCATAAACTTATAGGGTTTTTTCATATGACTCTAGTGAAACAGTTTCCTTCTTACTTTCAATGAACGAAATGAAATCAGGATCTATTAAACTATTATGTATGTTACTTTCTGATTTTGTTTTAAACAAATATTGCTCAAACACTAAATCAAATTCAATGTCTTGTAAACTTGAGAATTTATTTTGAAGAGAATTTGCTTTGATCAATGAATATTTATTACCTAAAATTTCTACTTTTTTGTTTTTCTTTAAAATTCTATCAATATTATCTACTATGATAGTAGGTTCTGGATTTGGATTACACCTGGTATAGTAGACTCTTCTGGAAGCCTGAATTTCAATTTTTAATGAAAATATTACTAACAACCCTTTAAAACAATCTTAAGGTGAAAAGATAAGTAAAATTATTTCTTTTGAGATTAATTTTAGCACTGAGGATTGGTTAGTTCCCTAGTGGAGTCACCAATATGTTATCACTCCAATAATTCTCAAGGGTGTTTATATTTTGGTTTAAAGAATATCAGAGGTAAACACAAACCTACTTTTAAGCCTTAGGATCTAGCCTTCCTAATGCTCTATATGATTTATATTTGTTGATTTTAGTTTATTTTAGGTTAGTTATTTGGGATTACACGGTATTTGATTTTGGATTTGGTTTGGTAGTGAAATCACTTACTCAGATGGATAGATGTAGGTCTATTTTCCATTGGGCTAATGGATTCAAAGTGTGAAGCATCATAAGTAGGATCAAGGTTCTAAAGGGAAGTATTCATAGAGCAAGATAGTTTAGTCACTTCATTTCCTTAGGCTGATGGTGAAAATGGTTTCAATCAGGGTAAGAGAGCAATTAAGGGTTCTCAAATCCGGATAATGAGTGAAAAGATAGAGGTCAATCGAAATAAGAGAGAAATTAAGAATTACCTAATCTGGATATCATAAGAAAATCATATAAATGATAAATAGTTCAAGACAGAGTGTAATCAAACATATTTTTTAATAACATTCTAGTTATATCATTTAGATTTAAGCAAACATATGAGCATGTGAAAAATTCAGAAAGAAACAATTGAAAAAGTATAAATTACTTCACTCTAATGGCCGAACACATGAATTCTGTAATATAATCTCTTTATTGCTTTAATCCAGTATGTTGACTTGAAATTGGTACAATCACCCTCAGGTTATAGAATACTACAATTATAGAAACATTCAGAAATTCATCCACACTCAATACTTCAAAATGTGAAGTATTTATACAAAAAATATTACAAAATTTCCTAAAACAACTTAGGAATTATTGAAGGAAAAAAAATATCTTCATGCAAGAAGCTAGAGACATCTATCTAACTAATGAAATTTGTCCCTAATTTTATTTATTTGTTGTTTAATTGTTGATATTTTGCTGCTGATTTGTCTCTGATTTTTGCTCAACGAAGGTTGCTTGTTAGGCAGTGGAGTTTCCTCTACGCTAGCAGCTTTCATCTCTACTTTGTAATTTCTATCTTGACTTTAACTCTGACTGTAAACTAATAATCTTTACTCTGATACTCTTTAAACTTTTAATTGTTGTTCTTTACTGTAAATTGTAACTATAAAACAACATGCTCTGTTTTATATTTTCCTGACTGATATTTTCCTCATTTAACTACCCTGTTTGACTGCTTTGACCTTCATAGTAAATCAGTAATTTTTCCCAAAGTGCTGCCTTTGGTAAATTAATTTTCACCATCCTCCTAAATATCTCATCGGCCTCTGTGTATTTTGAGAATGTAGGCTTGTTGAAAAATAGGTGTTTCACCTCATGTTGCATCTAAAACAGATTCTCAGAATTCTTGTAAAGTACCTTCCCTGTTGGAATACCTTGCATGCCTGAGTTATTGGCTTTCTCATTAGCCACTTCTCTCATCTTCTTATCATAATCATCCTTCTTCATTAGTTTGTCACGAAAAACTAATGGATTTGGAAGGCTTTTTGTCTGAGAGTGTCAAACTTCATTATGAATCTTGTGATGGCAACCTCCATATTCTAGCATTTCTCTTCTAGCTATATCATCAAATTATTTTTAGAAATAACCTTGCTAACTTCTAGGATGGTTTCTATTTTGTCACTAATTCCAATTTATTCTAGCTCTTTTCTATTCTTGGAATTAACGAATTTGATGATTTCATTAGTCTCTTCAGACTTCTTTCCTAGTTCTTCTTTTACCTTTTGGATAACTTCTCTTGCTACTTTTCCTAAGTATTTCTGTTCATAGATAACCTATATGGATGGCCAAATATCATTGACAGATTCAATGATATTGGACCATAGTTGTTGCTTCGCTTGTGCCATGCATTCTTTCAATGTCAGATCTTTCTCTCATTTCTTCAATTGCTCATTCAACCTTTTTGCCTTCTGTTCTTCATTCTTGTGCATTATCTTAGCAAGTTTCTTTTCATCCTCCAGAATTTTAAGCTATTATTTAAGTTTGTTACTTTCATTTGTCTGAATAGACATGTACTTCATAGCTTTAACTAGTTTTTGAAGATTCTGTTGTTGAAGGTTGTGCTATTGTTGTTGAAGATTATGTTGCTAAATTTGTTGATGAGATAACATGAAGTGTTGTAGCCATTAAGACAGTAGGAGCCAATGATTCTGCTAATGTGGAAGGCACAACTGTTGTGACTACAGGAATTATAGTTATAAGAACTTCTTCTCTGGCCTTTTTCTCCTGGACCAACTTGTCCATTTCATTCTCCATTTCTTTGATTTGGGCAGTCAATTGATGTATGAGATTCACCATCTCATATTTCTGATTTGTATCTTGTAACACTTCCTTTTCTTGAGGATGTTCTGTAGGAGGCACCTTAAGTTGCTTCTTTAATGCAACATTGTCTGCATTTTTCTTCTTTATCAATTCATCTGCCTCTTTTAGATTTGTTGGATCATATCATACTTCAATAGTAAAATACTCCAGAGATTTGATTTTGTTATCCTTAGCCTGTAAGGATGATTTTTCTAACTTGAGCTGATCTTTGAGCTTTTCAATAGTGTTTTGGAGTTTCTATACACTCATGGCCTTATTTTTCATTGTGGAATAAAGCATTTCACCAGCTTGTTTGTGAAATTCTATCTGATCAATAGGATGAAGATCGTCTTCTTGAACTTCATATGATGAATTTTGGTAATCAACTGATGATTTGGGATGCTTTACTTTAGGCTACAGGAAAGTCATCTGCATTTTCCTATTTTTATACTCAAAAGCAGAAAGAAATATGCTTTGGTCACTCAGTAACTGTTCCCAATAATGGTTGTATGTATCAGCATTCAAGGCCTCATTTCTCATATTTATCTCTTTATATTCCTTAATTATGTCCATCTCCTTCTCTGTTGGTTTGTTGGAAGATGAAATTTCAACAATGTGCTTCTTCTGAATAAGCTGAGTGTTAGAATTTAAAGGCTGATGTATTTCTTCAATTATTGGAGGAGATGCATTGTCCTTTGTTGTTGTTTCTGTATCAATCACTTCTATTGTTTTTACTACTTCATTGACGAGATTTCATTTAGGATTCTTTCTGTACATAAATTTAAATTTGTTTTCCATTGTAGCCTCTGTAGTGGATGATCCTTCCTCTCTGATTCTTTTTGAGCTTCTATCTTATTTGGTTGGATTCTGCAAAGTTTGAATAGTATCACCTTGCTTCTCTAACTCAATCAAGGTGTTCTCCAACCATTCATACTGGTTAGAGTATTTCTCAATGTCTAGTTTCTTCTCATGTACATAAGGAGTTAATTTGAATTTCACTCTCAATTTACTTATTAATCCTAGAGGATCATAATACCATAGAAAACTCTTACTAAATTTAAACTCCTGCAAATACTTTTTAGCCTTTGGACCTGAACCTCTATTATTACAAATGAAAGGGCCAACCTGATTGTTTATTTTGAACTGTGTTTTCTTCTTAGCTTCCAAGAAACTGATTGAAACAGAATTAATAATTTGTCTTATATACTCAAGGGGAAATAACCTCATTGGGACGTATTTGGGCAGTTTATATGGAATAAGATTTGATCCATATACCCTTATTTATGTATGGTTTTGGTACAAGTACCAATATACTGTCCTATTATGTTCTGACAACTACATGACCTTTGTAATCTCCTCACTGACTCTGGGCTGCATGCTGTTGTTTAGCAAATTGACCATAAAGTGAATGAAAGAATCAATAAACTCTATATAGGTGGACTGTGTAAAGTATTTTCTTATTAAAGGAGTCTAAAATATGACTAAATGTGGGTTACCTTCAACATCAAGCTTTTGAAGGTTGATGGAAAATTTCTCTGATTGAAAATACAAAAAGATGTGCAAAAGGACTAAGGAATATTTGAAAACACCTTCTTCAGGCATTTTTACCAACTATTCATGAATATTATTAGCTACATATTGGGAAAATTTGAAAATGGTAGTTGGAAGCTGACCAGGTGTGAAAGTAGACAAAAAAACTAGTACTGCAACATCAACATGTTCATTTGTAAAATATCCAAGAATAAAATACAACATGCTAATGATGTCTCTAGTTCTTTCAGAAAATTTTGCAGATGGGTAGGGAGGATTTATCTTGGGAATTTCTATAGATGAAGGCATGAAAGTTTGGAATATCTAGAACCTATTGGGGAAGTCCAGATTCAGATACAACTGTGTAAGAGACTCAATGGAAAAAAGGGTTGCATATTACCTAGATTGGATCTAGAGCATTTGATTGATTGACTCAGCTACCATAGTAAACATAATTTATTTTCCAGGGTTTATTATAGCTCTATAGTCAGGGAAATAGCAATATTGACAAAGTTTGATTACTTCTGGGCACTGGAAAGTTTGTGGGAATACATACATTGGCAAATTAGATTCCCAAATAAAAACCTCATCTACTAGGTCTATGGATTTTTCATGGCTCCAGCAGTGGAGCTGAAGAAGGTTGAATTCATTGAGTGTTTCATTAATATTGAAGTCTTTGTCGGCCAAGAGAACGTGTTCTACATCTACAACTGGGGGTTGTAGAGGATTGACAGATACAATGCTTTTGGAAGACATTATTTTGTTAAATTTATTCAATTGATTAATCTTTGACTTAAGATATGGTTTTAGGCCTTTGGGAGCACCTCAACAATATAATTACAGTTTGCAGAAGGATTTGGATAAAATAAGGTCTTATCTATGGTCTGCAGAGGTTTAAACTTTTTCAATTTGTACTCTCTGTGATTAAAAATAGTCCCAGGCCTTTAGAATTCTCCAAAAGGATGCTTAAGGTTTGCAAGAAAGGATTGAAAGGCAGGGAAGGTTTCCTTTAGTCTGAAAAGGCTTCTATTTGAATTCATTTACTGATTACTTTCTTTATTTCTTTAGGAACAGGCCTAAGTACTTAAGAATACCTGGATAAAATGAGGATTTTGGTTTGAAGAAGGGTTCTAAGGTAGTAGAAGGCTTTTCTGAGGTTCTTCCGGTCTTTATAATGCTTCAATTCGTGTTTTGCATTGGTTGTATCAGCAAATAGTCTAGATTTCCGTTGAAAAAGGCTTAAAATGAGGTCGGCAATGTAATCTATGCTTGAAAAATGTTCAGCAATTCTTATTCAGCATAAAACTATAACAGAAATTGGTAAAAGGGCTAGCAAAGGGTGGCTATATGGTATTTTTAACCAACATCGTTTACATTGAATTCTCGGTCGATTTGAATTGACAGGGTGGTTTATGCAACGGGCAGGAGAAACCACTCAGTGGTTTTCACATGAGCCAAAGTTGGTTGGAAGTATTTTTTGGATTGATGTGATCAAATGGAAAATCAACATGTAGCCATGAGCGAAGCTCCAAAAACCACAGATATTGCAAGGTCTAGGGTATGTTAATGATCATGCTTTCGGATGTGAGATAGGTAATGATGGCCATTAGATCTGGTTAATGTTGATCTGACGGATGGGACGATGCGATGGAGTATTAGGATTTGAAGCCGTCGGACCCAGGAATTAAGCTGGAGATATGTTATATTTATGAAAAATTTGGTTTAATACACATAGTCGAGGACTAATACATAGCCAATGGGGTTAGGGAAAGTGTAATTTATGGATAGGCGGGGTAATAATAAAAACATTATATGTTTATTTAACATAAGGGTTGGGACAATATACATAAAGGAATTAATTAAAATACATGGTAAATGTTTAATGCAGGAGTTAATAATTAAGGTTAAATGTTAATATTAATATATGAGCGGGATTGTAAAAAATACACTAAGTTTTAATGTAAATCTTATATTAGGAATGAATTTTTTCACAGTGGGTCCCGAAATATAGTTTTAAGCATTCAGACTCAGGATAAAGCATTTTTATGGGTTTTTGGTGTTTTTTGAATAAAGGGTACCTTTTACTTTTCCAAAAATTAAATGTGTTTTAAATTAGTAAAAGGGATTTTTTTACAACAGGGGAAAGAGTGAAATAAGGGGAAAGAGTAAAAATGAAGGGAATGGGGTATTTTTACAAGGGGAACAATTCTGAAAGGAATTTAGTAAATGAAATGACCAATTTTCTACTATTTTTACCTTGTGAAAACTGCTTCCACCTACCCATCTACTACCCTAACATTTTTTCTTCATTTACATGGGTGCATTTGATCTTGTAGACCTTTATTCATTTTTATATTAAACAAAAAACTAACTAATTCTATCCTAATTTCTTCCAAGGGCTCAGATTGAACTGTTGAGCTCCTTATTATTTTCTACCTAACTACTGATATGCCAAGATTAAATAGTTTGGCTAGATCTTTATTCTTTGTCTATGAGCATAAAATTTATAGCATGAAAGGTCAAGATTAAGTATTTTGACCTTCATGGATTGTCGCATTTTTATCAAGTTGTACAAAATCTTATTTTTCAAAGTGAAGTAAAAAGTAGTGGCATTTGAATTTGCATCACTTTCATGATCTATTTTATCTCTTTTTTGTTTGGGGTTCATTTTTGTATTATTTTTTGATCTTTTTTCTTTCAAGTCCTTTGATTTTTCTTTTAGGAATTTTACCCTATTTACATTTTTTATTTTTAATATGGGAAAACAATTTTGAAGAAACCAAAGTATGTACATATTCCAAGACTAATCAAAGTCAATTCAAAATTATGAATCCTATTATTATAGGACCCTAACACAACATATTTCATAAACATAATAGTAACAAATGGTGATTAGTTAGCATATCGATAAATATATACTTAAAGGGCATTGAAGATGTTACTGATTGAGAGAATATTTTTAAATTACAATGTAGAAATGGCTAACATAGGAAGGAAATAATTTATTTGCACTACTACAATTCCCTCATTTGCACTTATCAATGATATATTTCAGTGATCATTTGTGTATCACTAATATGTGAATTTGTCAACACAAGTGAATAATAACAATAATATTTTTTCTAGAGGATTAATGAATGTTCCATGTGTTCAAGAAGTGTTTAGTTTCAGAGAATTTTTTTATTTGTGCTGAAAGAACTTTCATTCAAACATGAGAAAAATTATGCTGGCAACAAAGAAGAGTCCTATTCCTTTGACTTTGGAGGAATTCAAATGTATATTCAAGCTACTAAAACCTGATATGTGCTTAAATATGTTGGAAGAAAATAATTTTTTGGAGTCACAAGTAGGGGGCATGAACATCATTCAATAATTCATTTCTCTAACTTCTCAGGTTCCTTCTACTATTTCAGTTTTAGATATTTCTTTATTTAGACAAACATTTAGAGACTTCGGTTGGCTATGTGTTCATCTAATGGGCTGATAAAATAAAATTATTTTCCAAAAATCCATTCTTTATCTTCTATATTATTCATATAAAAAATACTCTTTATTTAACAGGGTTGATCATATTTCAAATGAATTATATCTTTTTTAATGATTTTTTCCAAAAGAAATATGTTCTTCATGATGGTGTACTTGATAAGAGCCATCGTCTCGTCTCATGTATTTCATGACTTACCCCATAAACTTAAAATCAATCCTAACGAAAAACCAATGCAATTTTTATGCACCTTAATGTGGAAGTAGAAATGTACTTTAATTTTTTGTATAATCCAAGATGTATTTATAAATCAGATCATTTACATGATAATTGGACAAGATCCCCATGGAATATCTACTCAAGGCCAATATTTATTGTGGGTAAAATGGGTACACGAAGAAATACAATTTAATGCAGTAACTCAGATTTATGGTTTTAGGTAAACCATTATTCCTTCGAATAATTTATATATATAGGTATTTTGTTGCCGAATTCTGTAGACAATACCTTGATTGGATAGTTACATTTGAATGGAAAAAAGAAAAAGAAAAAACAATTTATTTATTTTTCATTTACTATTAGACAAGTCCCTATGAAGAATTTGACTCAAATTGCAAAGTTTGCAAAGTCTTTGCATTATTTTAATTTGAAATAAGTTCATGAACTAAAAGGTTTTGATCCAGAAAGATTATTTACTGCACACCTCAGTGTTGTTAAATACAAGAATTTGCTGACAAGAGTTGCAGAGAAAAGAAAAAAGAGTCATAGTTCTCCTAGAAACAATTAAGAACCAGTAATGAGTATTAGAGAACTTCTTGAAGAAGCGAACATTGAAATGGAAATAAAGTACCAGAAAAGAGGTGCAAACCCTCCATATAAATGTTCACCTTGAACATTTGGTACTCATTTCAATTCATCTTCCGGTAAAATAAAGAGAAAGGATACTACAAGTGCGAAATTGATTCACGATCAGTTAGCAACTGGTAGATATGAGAAAGAGGTTCCCCATAAATTCATTCTAGACAAAATGCACATCGTTTTTTAATCATCCAAATCCAAAATCCCCTCTAAACCAGGAAGCATTGAACAAGCTATAAAATTGGAAATTGAAAGTACTATGATACCTGATTGGGTTAGTACTTGTTTAGCAGAAAATAAAAAAATAATGGATAAAAATACCAAAGAATATTCTACTTTATATGATCTCCCTATCACTTTTCAAGATGAAAACTACGACAAGGATAGTAAAAAATTGAAAATTGAAAAATCAAAAGTATATAATAAAAAATGTATTGATAAAGTAGAATGAATGTTGATGTGTCCATAATTTCAACGACTGACACATGAGATTCCATCAAGCCACTAGAAATGCACTTGTTTTGTGTATTCCTCAATAGGATGCATAGAATATGATACTAAAAACAAGGATAAAAAAGCTAGAGGATGCTCTAAATATGGGTCCTTGGTTAATGACTCCACTCGCAATACATACACTATCATTTGCAATTTATATTCCTAGTAGATCCCATGGAAATAATAAATCTTTTAAACTCCTTAATGCATTTAAATCTCATATTATCTCTAATATATGCGAAATATTAGAAATCATTGAACATGAATGGAAAGAAACTTTTGATGTGCTAATTTTAGCATAGGGTATTAACTCATTTTATAATTTGATTAAAAGTAATTTTAACGAAGACAAGGATTTAATTAGCAATGAATCTTTTGATTTTAGTCAAAGGCTTGGTTTTTTTTTTATCTAGATAAAAAAACATAAAATTCCCAAATTCTAACTGAATGAAGCAGATCCAATTTGGATGGTTAAAATAATTGACGCACTAGAAAAAATTATTTCTAAATGTGAAAGCATAAATAATAGAAGAGGTTATTTGTTTATGAAGGAAGTGAAAATTATTCAAGTTATAAACAATCCATGCATTGTACGTAATTATGAATTAATCACAAAATATGGACTAATAGCCAAATTATAAATCCTAAAAGAGTCAATGGCAAGAGTGTTTGATGATATAATTAATTTTACAACAAAATAAATTAGAAAATGGAAAATTAATTTTGTTAGTATTAATGAAGATAACTATTACTTAGATGCTCAATTACAAAAATTAGCTATGGAGACCGAGAACTGGATATTTAATCAAGATGTTAGGCTAGATATTACAATTTCTCCAATGAAATATTTCATTAAAAATATGTTGGAGAAATTCATTGAAGACATCATCGATCCGAAAGATATCTAATATTCAAAGAACTACTGTATATTCTTTCCATAGGGACTTCAATGGGGGAGCAATAGCATACCATGCATGTTCATATTGATGATATATATATTGAGGAAAAAATTATATAATATGTTGAGCATATAATAGGGGTTATATGGATTTTATATTGGTATGTATAAAAAATGTAGCTCAAAGTTAATGACAAAATATAAAGAGGTATAAAAAATGTTAATGAAAAAATGGATACCTATAATATCTAGTGAAAGTAGAGGTGTTTTAAATTGGGAAGGTATATTGAGTTTGTATTGGTAGGGGGTTAAATAATGTGATATTTATAGGTGTTTTTCAATATAAATTCAAATTAATGGTATTATTTAGTATGCCACAAACACAATTGATATGTCTAAGGTTCATTAAGTGAAGCCCATGTGATGCTTTCACATATCGTAAGTGTCATTAAATCTTGGAACATTCATGTTTTTTGTTTACAAGTATTTAATTATTGAGATTTGTTAAATGTGTTGATGTCACCTAAACTAATTGCTTGATGTCGTTCCTTGTTTTCTTTTGTAGCTTTATTTTCCCATATTATGGTTCATGGGAGCCCAATCATAGTCCCCATTGGAATGAACACATTTATTTTTAGATTAGTTAACTAGATTTTAATGACTACTTTATGCATAAAACATAAATATAGGTTCAGGTACATAATCTCTTCCATCTACTCATGCTTTCTTTTTACATGATATCTTTGTTTCAAGGATAAATTGTAATTTATTTTTTTTACTCATTTTCTGGAGAATGCAAGCCATATAGTTAAAGAGAATATGCCATAATAACATAGTGAATGAGTTTATAATGTAAGTGTTGAGAATTTTCATAACTTATTTGAAGAACTTCACAAAAAATAAGAGTTTTGAATGTTTTGCATAAGATATTGTATTGTTTTGAATTTTGTGACATCACTCAAAAACATTAATAGAAAATATTTTTTTGAGGATATGCTTTTAGATTTCATATTATATCTAATGTTCTATTATTGATCACAAATAAAAGGAATATTTGACAATAGTTTTAGATTTCATATATATGTTTTCTGAATAGTATTTATTTTAATCATAGCTAGGATGATTGAATTCAAATATCAATACAATTATTGTTAGTGTAATTGGGTTGCTAAATTTTTTATACTTTCGCTTTGAGCTCATATATTCTATCATACATACATCTCGCAAGAATACATAATAGAAATGTATTTGGGATTTTTTTTAACTTTCATAGTTCTATTTTCTATGAAGACTAACTGATGTTGAATGTTTTAATATTTTAAATTTGTGTAGAGTGCACTAAAATGGGAAAGGATTTCATTGCGATTCCTTTTTATTTCCCTATTCTCCATAATGAAATATTTTTATGCATTTTGACAAGAGATTTATATATTGATTTTTTGCAACTTGGATTTCTAGGTATACAATTGCTTGATATAATATTAAGAAGAATGAGAACTTCTTGGAAAAAAACACTGCTATTAAAAAAACACGTAGTGTTTGTCTCATTTCTATTATTTAAATTTATATAAGACAAAAAAATGAACTTTTTATTCATGTAGAAGGTTTTAATCTTTTCAATTTGTGATAAATTAGGATGTGTGATAAATAATTTCATTGTTCACTTACCCTCTACACATTCAACATATTGGCTTCCCTTCGACACTCCGCACTTTATGCACACCCTATCTCCTTCATCCACATATTTGTTAATTCCCTCCCCCCCAACCATGGTGTTATGAGTATTTATGTTTATATTCATTAGAGAATCCATATATTTATGCAATAGAGATCTCTAGGGAAATGAGTTTTTAAACAGATAAATTCCTTGATTATTGTAGACTTGCCTATTGAATCAAATTTATTTTCTTGAACATAATCCAATATAAAAATCAAATACAAATGATAATTTCAAGAAGATACCCTTGTTTGTATCATATAATCATGACCTGAGCTAAAGGGGTATGTGGGAATATAAGGAACTACACAAAATTAAAATATTCACTACCCCTCTGCACTTGACACATTATAATCGTTTAATTTCCTTTAGAAATCCACTCAATGAAAACATTCACTATCCCTCCACACTCTTCACAATGAAAACTTTCACTTCCCCTTTGCACTCCGTACCTTTCACTCACCCGTTATCCTTCCTACATATCCCTTATTTTGCATAGTGAAAGCTTCTTTTGCACCTATATAGAGGGTTGATCACACAGTTTACAAACCCACACAATATATGAACTTCGACCAAATTAACTTGTATATAATATTGGTTAGTATTTTCTCAATATCAGTTTCCTGAATCTGCATAATGAAACCCTAAGACACACTGTTGGTCAGGAATGTGTGAAAAAATGTGAATAAGGGGTAATTATGAGTGTGGGCGTGTGGAAAATTTCATATCTAAAATTAAATGAGTTGTCCTTTTAATGCACAACAATGAACTGTCTTAAGTAAAATGTATGAATCCACTCATCTGCGTTTCATACAATGTATGAAGAAATCTTGATATTATGTTATAATTATAAGAAAAATTGTTGGGCGGTAATGTGTGTGAACTGCGAAGGTCCAATGAAGAAATATGTGTGGAGATAAGTGAACCTGGTGAATTGCTTTGTACAATAAAAGTTTTGACTCTACTTCAACACTTGAGGAAGTGTGTGCAGAGGTGGGAATAGCTAGACATTATGAAAACATAGCATTCCTGAATAATGGCCAAACATAGACCCTGCACTTCCTTAATTAATTAATTAGCAGTCTTCATTGTGAAAAGTGCATGCGAGAATGTGTGAATAAAGATATTTTGGATAAATTGAGAATTGTTCGATAGAACACAGAACTCGCACTACCTTAATAAATTAATTAACAATTTTTATTATGTAGAGTGCAGAGTGAAAAGTGCGTAGGTTGATTTCATTGCGCAGAGTGTGGACATTTGGGGGAAGCATGTGGATAAGCATGAATAACGGGATATGTTAGAAACAAAGAATCCTTGAAGTACGAAAAATCATAGACCCTAGACTTCCTTAATTAAATAATTAGCGATCTTAATTATGTAGAGTGTATAATGTGGATATAAGGCAATGTGGAGAAGAACTTCATACAATAAAAGTTTTGACTCCACTTCCACGCTCTACACAATGAAAAAATTAATTTCCCTTCTAAATTGCATGCAATTAAAATTTTTAACTCCCCTTCACACTTCACACTTTTTGCACTTTTTTGAATGCATAAATAATGAGAAATTTTGAAAATGTGGGCATTCTCAAATAGCGATAAAATGTGTGTCGTACAAAAAGAAACATGGCCTTAATAAATTAATTAGTGGTAGACGCAGGGACTATATTGTGTTGTAGCTATTACCCTTGTTAATTATTTCATATATTCCTTGTAGTTTATATTTACATAAATGGCTTGCAATGCACTAGAAATATGAACTATTGAATTGTTATTAGTATCAAAAGCATTCTCATTAACCGTTATTAAATTCAAAAATCTTATCATTTGTGTTGTGGGTAAAGTGTTTTCAAATAAAAATTATGCTCAAAGCGATGCCTTAGTGATTTTCACAATCTTAATTGTGAAAAGAAACTATTTTGTTAAAATCATTCTTCATATGAACCTATCCACATCCTATGCCATTTGGTCATGGAAAATAGTAGAAATAATAAAATTCCCATATTGTTTTAAATGTTCATTATTTTTCACTAATAAAATAAATAAGTTAGCACTTGTTGTATTTTAAATATATTCTATGCTAAGTTTATGTTTAGATACTTGCTAGTAGATTATTTTGAGTGATGCATAGTTGGTTTTATTTATTTTAAAATGCATAGTTAATTAAATCACTTTTATATTCCATGATAGATATTTTAATTACACACATGGAAATTCTACCTAGATGTATTTTTCTCCTTTCCAGTGGATTTGTATTGTTGTGTGTCAACCATCATACTTGATGGGTACCACACCCCACTGGGTTAGATCTTCTGTTTGTTATAAGTGTGTAATTATATGCAATATCTAACAATTTGATTGTGATTACCTACACCACAATCCATGATGTTTGGTTAATTTTATTAACCAAAAAACCTTGGTGTCACCTTGTGTAAATTGGTAGGTCATTACACCATTTTATGGATCTTTGGTTCATTCCATATGATTCACAAGTGTAACGTATGAGAAGCTAAAACTTGTTCAAAAATAGGGGTTTAGGTACTTATTTCTACTTCTTTTTTTAGTAATAAAGGGAATTCTTGAAATTCACTTCCTTCTAGTGATTCCTTTCTTAAGCTTCACTGTGCGTTTGTCTCTTCATAGTGTTTTACTTGGCTCTTTCTCTAGCCCATCCTATTTCTTCATCCTAAGGAGTGGCACACAACACAAGATGATCTTGTGCTAACTCTTTAATTTTAGTGTTTTGTACTTTGTTTGGTCACTATTTTCATGAGAGCATCTCATTCTCATGCCCATCCATTTGGTGATAGATACATCAACCATCCTTAACCATTGATGGCTACTGGTTTGTGGTGTGGAAGAAAGAAGAGAAACAATTCTCTCCAATAAAATTATTATCAATGCGCAAAACCAGACTTAAAAAATTAGATATGATTTTAAATCATTAGGTTTGGATGTTGAGAGGCTAGAAAATAATTAAAATGTGGATGATCAAATTTTCATTGTAATTTTAATATGCGAACTACAAATTCCAACCCAACCTTGTAGTGGATGGAGTGTCTTTCTACATGACACTTAGGCTTATGTTTTCACATGACATTTCAACATTACACTTAGTATTATCTTTCTACATGCCATTTCTATGTGACACTTAGGCTTATCTTTGAAACATTTCATTTATACTTGATTCAATGCATATTTGGAAGTTCCATGAACATAAAAAATTTCATGCATGTCTTGCCAAGTTCTTTTTTTGCTCTAGACTCTAGCTTCTCCTACAGGAACAATTGAGACTCTTTGGAATAATTAATTTACATCATGATGAATTTTAGATTATAACTTCTCCTATTATACAAGGTGACACTCTATGCAACTAGTAGTTTTCATCATGATCACTAGGACTAGCATCATCTAGAATGAAACACATTCAAGGCTTAGTATAAATAGATATTAAGCCATACTAATTTTAAGATTTATAGAGATTTATAGTTGTTTGTAGTTAGTTATTACGACATTGAATTGATGAGAATAGAAATAAACTCACTCAACCATATGTTATTTCCATGATATTTGTTGGGTATCCAACTCGTCATGATTTTGTTGATGAAACCATCCATTTTCGCATCATACCATTCACCCATCGTTAGCATTTTTAACCATATTTATCCATAAACACACCAAATTACCGCATACATGTTTACATCATTTATTATTATTATTTATATTATTTTTAATGAATTAATAATAACGTTTCTTGGTTTTACTAATGAAAGTTTGGCGAGTTCAATATTTTGCAGCTCAAATCAATTTTTGTATCTATCGCGATGGTTGAGGTAGTAGCACCACTCTATAAGAAAATTTGGCACGTGGATGTTGTTTCTAAAGGTTCCAATATGGATTTGTATTCCTAAAACTCCACATAAATTGCACCTGTGGACCTCAAGGAAGATGTCAAAGGAAAAATGCTACAGTTTTTACCAATGAACTTCCAACGTGTTTTTGGAGCAAACGAAAGCATTTTTTTGAAAATTAAAACATGATTTTTTTTCACCACGAGCCCAATTATATTATTGATGGGAATTTTTCTCAAATTCATTACCATTTGAGAGATTTTATGGGTTCTTTGGAGCCATACTTTGTAGATTGCGTGAGAAAATGATTTGGTAATTTCACAGTCAACGACCAATTACCAAAAGGATTAGAATGAGTTCTTCTTTAGAAAATTCATGGAAAGGAGATAGGTGTGATTATATATGGACTAATATTTGATCCTAGAAACCTTTTAAATATATTTTATTTGTTTTTCAAACTGATTTACTGAGATCTCATGGCGAGAATTCATGCAATGAAATTCTGAGTTTCTTGTTTCTTCAAAATTCTTTAAATTGCAGTCTCTTTGATGAGGAGGGAGATCATATATCAAGGATGAATATTAGTTTGTAATTGTTCATGATAATTGAAGAAGAAAAATCTGTGTTTTTTTTAATGAATGTAATCTCTGTTATGGCACAATTCTGAATGTGATTGGAAATTCCAGTCTTGTGAATTGAATTTTTAAACATCTCACACTCACTAGGAGGGCCCCTTGAGGATGTGTGAGAGATAGTGTAGTTGTCCCTTATTATTATTATTTTTCAATTTATTATTCTTTGCAATTAGATCACAATTTTCTTCATTCAATTGTTCAATTTATTTAGATGTTCAATTTCATTTCAATGCTCTTTTCTTTTAACTAAAATTGAACTCATTTCTCCTTATTTCATTACAGGTCAAGCATTTGATAATAAACCAAAAACACCAAAATATTAACCTCAAATTGCCTTTTAAGCTTAAGTCTCAATTTTTTGCATGGTAGGACATAATTAACTTTGATTTAGAGTGCGCACATCAATAATATTTTTGAGGCTTTCATAATTATTATTTCATTTCTCTTTGTTTGCTATACTCTAGAATGGTTTTTGATTTGAAAGTCTTGTGGTCTTTAGATAAAATTGACTTTCAGGAATTCATAGACTTATTTTCCTTTCAAAATTGTTTATATTAAATTTCTCTTCAAAACAAAATAGAATAATCTTGTCTTTTCAAATTCATAGAATAAAATTGTCATTCAAAGTTCACTAGAATAAGATATTCCCATTGTTATAATAGACTTTGAAGTTCTTTCATTCATAATATTTTTCTTTGAAACAACTTCTTAGTTTTGAGTAGAGAAAATAATGTGTATATTCTTAATTAGATGTATTCTAGATTTCATTTCCATTTGAAATAGTTCAATCTTGTTTTTCATGATATTGTCATAAATAATGTTCATATTCATTGTGAAATTAGAATAATTGAAAGTAAATTACTTAGCACATACAATGAATCTATACTTCACAATATCACGGAACCTCGGGTTTGACAATAATGAGAAGTAACTTGAGTGTCAATTAAATTATCCAACACTATTTATTTTTATTTTCTCTATATTGATTATTTGTTTTTATGTTTTATTGTAGACTATTTACTACTAGTTTCTCTATATTGATTAGTTATAATTAGGTTTTAGACAATTTTATGATTTACTTAAAGTATGCTTCTATGAGAATCCCTAACATCTCCTTTTTGGAGTTAAAAATGTATTAACATCAATGTTTTCAGGGTGAAATGTTATATGTATTTCTGCTTTGGAAGACATGCATAATAGAGGAGCTCAACCTAAGGAAGGTCAATTTGATGTTATTTTTCTCTAGGAAATGGTTTCAACACTAGTTGAATTAATTAGGATTATCAATTGTCTTTGTAACTACCATTGACAAGATTTCATTTAAATATATTAGGAAAATTGGGATTCCATAGTTTACTGCCAACTAAGAAGAAAGAGGAAATGTTACACATCCTAAACCATCACTTTAGAGTGGTTGACAGAAGCATGGTTTATTTGAATATATATTTTCATAGAATTCTATGGCTTCAATTGAACTTCTGTTTTCTTTAGTGTCAACATCCATTGCTTAATTTTTCATTAAATGTTTCGGTTTTTATTCAAATATATAATTTTGGGTGAGATTGTGATCTCTTATTTTTTAAACTATGTTTAAAAAAAAAAAAATTAAATGTTAAAAAAAATGTTTTAAATTACACAATTTGACCTCACAAATATTAATTTTTTTTTTTTTATGAATTTTAAGAAGAACTAATTTTAACTTTGAAAATAATGATATCACCAACTCTGTAGCACATTCTTTCAAATCACTTTCATTTCCTTGAATTATTCTGTATTCATACAAAAATGACATGTACATCCCTGAGCTTATGTTGATTGTGAATTCCTAGAATATTCTAGGATTCAACAGACATGGATGAGGTCAATTATTTGAACTTTTCGTTTTCCTTTAGATCCCAGAATATTCTGGGAATCCAAAATTGACATAAGGATGCCCCATATTCATAGGAATTTAATTTATTCTTTTTCCTCGTATAAAATTTCATGTCAAAGGCATACTAAATGTTTTCACATAGACTTGGAAATGCTTTCTTCACAGTTAAAAAGTGGAATATTAACCTACTCTTTTATGTTGTTTCTCTCCAAAGAGATACCCAAAGGGTGATCCTCCTCTTAACATAGCATGTAATCTTGCATTTCCATTGAAGGATACTCCTAAATATTTAAACAATAAAAGAAAAATGATTTTATTTTATGTATAACCATAGTACTTTCTTTTAGTCCTCATAATCATTATTCTTCAATGTTATCATATAGATAACTAAAACACTTTAATATTCTCATATTAAGAACAAGAGATGCATTGATGATGGCATACAAGCCATATAATACATAAGTAAATGAATAATCAATCAAGCATGTATTTTTTGTTTCTTGATGATGCAGGAGCATATTAATAGTGAAATGTTCCACGCAAGTGCTTAATCTCTTTTTTTCTATAAATTGTACGATATTTTGTGTTAGTTATAGGGTATGTTGAAGTGTCCTTTGAGGGATATATGTTAGGGTTGTACTAGGTGAAGTGGCATTTAACTTAAATTTAACCCTTTTTTGTATCACTTGTTCATATGATCGAGCATACTTGAGAAAGGAACTAGACCTCCTTGCCTTTGGAATGTTTTTGTATGAATATGTTTTAATTCTATATTCAAGCAACCTTGGAACAACACCTTTTACCTAGAAACCTATTCATAGAAATTGACGACCTTCAGTTCTCATCTCTAGCAGATGTAAAATTTCAATAGTGGAACACCAAATCAATGTGAGTGTCTCGAGACTCTTGTGGGATATCGATATTTGGTGATAGGGGATTAGAAAAAACAAAAGTGCAGAAACACATTAGGATGTCAGGCCAGATAAAGTGGGCTAAAACTAAACCAAGTGGAACTATGCCATGTGATCCCCATACCAAGCCTTTGATATTTCGAGCCACTAGACCCAAATGGATTTTAAGTTAAATAGTCTAACAAGGAGGGTTGACTTGAAATGATGTGAGCAAGTGAACCCCATCAAAATTTCAGACCATCAAATTTACAAAGGAGTTGTGTAGATGAGTTGTAGCTGACAACTCAATCTAAGATGACGTCTGTAAAATTGGTTCTAGTGGTCTCTCAGGCCTTTAGGATCTTGGATGAGAGTAGTCATGAGCAAGGATGGAGAAACCCATGCTGGTATGACATCGGTTAGTGAAAAATCAATAGGGCTCATAGCCCTTTGGGACACTGGGCTAAAAAATAGTTAATGGAAAGAGTAGGCTGATAGACCTTGCTTCGACATGAAATGGACTTGTGGTCCCCAATTTTATTGGAATCCCTTGACATTTGAATTTTTTTTTAGTATTCCAAGGTTTCTATCCACATGTGCCAACATCTCTCTCCATGATTAGAAATAACGTCTATGAGATAATATTCGAATATCACCACCAAGCACCAGATGCATATCGAGATCCTCCAAGCTAGTTATACTTCAAAATATGACTGGCTAGAGTTTCTATGGAGATGCATTTTTGGGAGCCTAAGCTTATATAATTTCCTACGCATTAATTATGTAGATATAGTTAATTAAAGAGATCTGTGTTGTTATCACTCAGGTTTTCCTTGAAGTTGTGGAAAAGGAAAGTAAACCTGAGGTAACCACAAACCAACCTTCAGATACAGAATCTAGCCAATCTGTATCCAGAGAGGGCTCTCTCTTTAAAATTTAACTTTTTCTTAGAAAGTTTTAGGCTAGTTATAAGTCCAAGAATTTTGTTTTAATTGGAATGGTGGAATCTGCCAACTGAGGGCAAGATTGAGTATTTCAGGCCATTGGGCTATGGAGTCGAAAGGATGGCTTTACTGGATTAATATTCTACACACAAGATGGCTTTGCATGGAAAGATAGCCAGACAGACAACAATTTTAGAAATTAAAGTGAAAGGAATGGATTTTGAAGGGATGAAAGGCAATTAAGAATCTTTCAACATGTTCAAAAAAGAAATTGAATTATTAGAAATAAAGAGAAGTTAAGAATTCTTTACTATAGTAATCAAAATGTTTAAACCAGTGAAACAAGAGCAATTAAGAATTTGTTGCTTATAACCAGTTTAGCAGAAAACATTTAGAATAATCACAATTGAAATCAGAGTACACTTAAGTAAATTCTAATTTATTCTTTTATGTCAATTATTCTGAAATGGAACAAAGTGATATTATAAACAGATATAAAACTTAAAACATAGGATAGAAAGGACTTATTGAACTGTAGTCGGACACATGAATCCTGCAAAAAGTCTTGAGCTTCAAATCATCATCCAGCAAGTCACAAAGAAGTTTCTCCAAAGCACTTTTATTCCAAAAGATAAATGTTACATCAAAGTAGTAGGATCCACCCTCAGTACTCCATTTGAGGGTTTATTTATACAAAAAACTATTAAAAATATCTCATAACAAAGGAGATATAATCTAGGGTGACTAATGAATATGTTACAATACAAATGGAGACAGATGGTCTCGTAGATAGGATAAATCAGTTGATGTTGTGTGCTGTCTCCTCTTTTTTAGAATGTGCTGGAAGCAGTTCCTTTGTTTTAGCTCGATGCTGTCCTCTTTGGTAATTCTTTTCTCACTGCCTATCTTCTCTGATACTCTTTATTTCTATTGATACACTTTCAACTGCCAAGCTGATATTTTTTAACCTTTGTTCATCTATTTATCTTTCACACTATAGTAAAAAGGCAAAATTTCCCATATGAAGATGAATTTTACAAAATTTCTAACAGGTCTTCCCACCATTTGTCTTCTGCTATTTTGGTTCGTTGGAGTTTTCTTAATGTTTCATCAGCCTCTGTGTACTTGAAGAAATTGGGCTGATTTGGGATCAAATATCTTATTTCGTGCTCAAGATGAAATAAATTCTTCAATCTGTCATAAAGATTCTTTCCTGTAGGCAATGTTGATTCTGATGAACTGATAGAGGAACAAGTCAAATTGTGAGAATGTATGTCCAGTCTATTAACATAAGTTCCCAAGTCTATTATTTTGTCTTCTGAAATCATAGGACTGGGCAACCCGCTGGCTAATAAAACATTAAACCTTTCTTTGAAGGCAATGATCTCTTCTTGAATATCTGAGCATTTTCGTTCCAGATTTTGCATAAGAGTTCTCTTAGTAAAAACTCTTTTTATTTCTAAAATTGTACCTGTTCTGTCCTCAATTCCAAGCTCTGCAAGCTGCTGTCTGGTCTGGGTGTTTAAGAACTGTATGAGTTGATTTGCTTGTTCAGGTCTGTCTCTCAATTCTTCTCTTGTTTTGTCAATTTCCTCCAGAGCTATTTTGACCAAGTCATTTTGTTCAAAGATTATTTGAATGAAGGACCAAATATCCTTTATTGAATGAATAATATTATTCCAAAGAATTTCATTGATTTCTCTCAAAGGCTTCTCCAATGAGAGATCCTTTTCTAAAGCTTTAACCAATTTCTCCAACCTTTTGATTTCTCTTGTATGGTCAGCAACAGTCTTTTTTGACATATCATATTTTTGTTCCAAATTTATGAGTTGTAACTTTGTAGATTGAAGTTCTGTTACTCTAAGTTTTAAACTTTCCATTTGTTTCACTAATTCTTCAGAACTTAAACTAGAAGTATTCACCTGTGATGGGTCTGTTTGCTGGTCTGCTGCTGTTGTACTTGTACCTGTAGTAGCCTCTGTTGTGGATGTCTGAATAGTAGACTGTTTTTCTTTCAATGCTTGCTCCAGTTCTTTTTCTGTTTCACTTAGTTGCTCATTCATTTTCAGGAGCAACTCCATCATTTCTTCTTCTGAATTTTTCTTCAATACTTCTTCAGTTTGAGGATGCCTTGAAGCTGGTAATTTTAATTGCTTCCTCAATGCAGCAATGTCATCATCCTTCTTTTTAATCAATGCTTCAATGCCTTTTATATCTTTGGGATTATGACCCAAACTGATGATTATTTCCTCCAAAGATTTTATTCTGTTATCCTTTGCTTGAGAAGAAGCTTTCTCAATCTGCAACTGGGTACTTGTATTATTCAAAGAATCTTGCAATCTATGAGCTGCCATTGCTTTGTCAGTAAGGGTAGAATATATCATTTCTCTAGTTTGCTTGTGTAATTCTATCTGGTCCAATGGATGAATATCTTTTGCCAGGACCTCAAAATTGGTCCTGATGTAATCAGCTACTGTTTGTGGCTTTGGCACTTTAGATTTGAAATGGCTCATTAACATTTTCCCTTGCTGAATGTCAAAAGCTGACATTAATCTCTCTTGATTTTGTGGAGCCATTTTAAGATATTGATTATACACCTGCATCCTCAATGGATCATTCTTTGCTTTTATACTGATAAATGTCTTTTTTATGTCTCCTACATCTGTCTTTGGTTGTTTGAATGAAGACACTTCAGTGCTTAACTGTCTTTGTATTTCCTTTCCTTTATGACCTGTATATGTTTCACTAACTGAACCAGTAAGCTGACTATCCTCCCTTTCTTCATCAAAGATTTCATCAATAGATTCTACTTCAGGAAGTGGATTCAGTTTCTGCCTTTTAGCTTGAGGTTGTTGTGAAGATTCCTTAGGAGGAGTAGGATCTTTAACTTGTCTTTTCTTGCATTTTTCCTCATTAGACAGAGTCTGCAAATTTGAAACTTCAGGCTGATTGACTTGAATAGGAGAAACCTGTGCTTGATCTTGTACCTTGGAAGTTTGAGGTTTTTCTGTCATGGTGAATGTTTCAATGACTTGTGCTTCTGGTTCTTTCTCTTTGCCTTTGGATTCAACTGCAATTGATGGAATGTTTTCCTGTAAATTCTGCTGAATAATACCAACAGAAGAAGTACCAACCTCTGGTCTCTGTACCTATGTAAAAGAATCCAAGTCAAGTATTTTTGCAAGATCTTTCATAACATTATTTATATCAACCTGCTCACTATCCTGCTCTATCAAAGTTCCTTCTACCCACTCATCTATATTAGCATACTTTTCAATTTCAGGGATTCTTCGATGCATGTAGGGTGCTGATTTATTTTTCATCCTTTTGTCACAAATAAAGTTGAATGGGTCATAGGGTACCCAATGGAAACTTTTCTGCAATCTGTAATGTTCCTCTAATATCTTTTGAGCTTCGTCCCCTCCATTCCTAGAATTGCAGATAAATGGACCTAGTTGGCTCTTTATCCTGAGTTGAGCCTTTTTCTTGGCATTACAGAAGTGAATTATATCTGAATTGGTCATTTGTCTGAAATACTCAAGTGCAAAAAGTCTCATTGGAACATATCTGGGTAACTTGAAAGGGCTCAATTCACATCCATAAATTCTAATTTAAGTATGATTCTGATAGAAGTACCAGTCACCTATCTTATACTGTTTTGAAAGCCGAAGGATTTTCCTGATTTCATTGCTGAGTCTTGGAGGGGCAACTCCTGTCAACAAGATAGTTGCAAGATGTATGAAAAGGTCAATGAACTCATTATAAGAATAGGGTGAATCTATGGAACAATGAGTAATGGATGACCAAAAGATAACAGATCTTGGATTCCCTTGGGCATCAAGTTTTCTGATATGGAAAGGGAAAGTTTCAGACTGGTAATAAAGCATGAGATAGTAAATGACAGTAGAATATTTGAATACTTTCTCGTTCTCCAATCTCATGAATTGGTCATGCATTTTATCTGCAATGAAAGATGCAAAGTCATACCTGACAGCAGGAGGCTGTCCAGGGGTGAACATAGATAATAACACCAGGGTTAAATGGTCAACCTACTCACTGGTATTAAAACCCATTATGAAAGAGATCATACTCAAAATATTTTTCCCTTCTTCAGTAAAATAAACACTAGCATAAGGGGGAGGGCCTTTGGGCTGGTACTCTGGCCACATGAAAGCTTGGCAAATGCGGGTAACTCCTCATGAGATAATTTAGTGGATTTCTCCAATAACTCTCCCATGGTCAAAGGAGTAAGGGCTTCACCAGGATGAAAATGTAACATATCATTGATGGACTGAGAAGTTATGGAGAAAAGGATATTCTGGCTTGGAGATAAAACTGCTCTTTGATTTGGGTCATAATTAGCATGACGATAATGGAAAATTTCAGGAAAGATATGGACTGAGGGGAAAAGGTACCTAGGAAGACCAGACTCCCATAACCCAATAATATCTGAGCCATTCAAATAATTGTCTCTGCAGCGACAATAAATTCGAAGGGAATTTTCAGTAAAATTCAAGTCCTTTATTTGAAAATATTTGTCCACTAATGATAAGTAATCCAAATCTCTATGGGGGGCATTCAATGGAGCTACATTCAAGGCTACAGGAACTTCCATTTTTTTTTTTGGTTCTTGTGTATTCAAAGAAACAGAAATTCAGGGGTTTTTATGAAAATGGGGCGCAAATTTGCAGGTTTTGATGAGGGAAATTGGTACAATTGCAAGTTCAGGGGCACAATTTACAGTTTTTAGGATCACGGAATGAACTTAGCAATCAAATTTAACACCATTTCAATGGAAAAACAAGGAAAACTCAGTTTCTTTCAGAGTTCAGGGCGAAATGGAGTAAATACCTATTTTTAGAGGAAAAACTGTGATTAACAGGTATCATCTGGCGGCGGATGGACGCTGGGAAACTGGACTGGAAGTAACTTTCAGCAGAATTCAGTTGTACAGTAGTTTGGCATTTGATTTTGAATTTCTTCGCACAGAAGGCACAGTCACTTTCAACACACAGAATGATGAAAAAATGCGCGAAATTTGTTTTATTCGTAAAGTCAAACGGGGCAAATATTTTATTATTTTTATGGGATGACGTCACTGGTGTACGATGGACGCGTCATGAGGAAATGAACGATAAGTGGTATTTTCCGCACCACCTTTGCGAGCAGGCGGTTTTCCGCGACTTGGCAGCGATTCCACTGGTTGAATGACACGTGGTAGGGACACTATTTGGAAACCACTCCCATTTCGCACGTTAATTGTTGGAAAAGGGATGGGCAGTGGAATGTTTGTGGGCCGTAAATCTCGAATGGAAGGATCGAACGGTGATCCGAAAGGGAAGTGGCGGGGAAGTTAATGCGCGGGCCCAACGTGTTTTATTATGAGTTAATCATTCCGGGAAGCTTTTGTTTGGCGGAGGGGGAGGTTATTAATTAACCCAGGTGATTAATTAATCCCTTTGGTTTTATGAAGGGTCGGGGTTACAGAGACTTGGGTTTTATTTTTTCCGTTTAAAACATATGAAATGTATGTTTTAAACTCTTTTTCAATATTTTTATTATATGGTAATAAACCGATGTGATTTGTTTACCATAGGGGCGGGGATAGTTATATAATGATAATTTTTAACCAAAGGGAGTATATATTGGATTTTTTGTTTAAACAACTAGGGAATAAATACTTTGGTTAAAAATCATAATAAGTGGGTTTTTTGGATATTATAAAAGGGAGTTATATATATATAGGAGAAGGTGTTTTGACTAAGGATTTATTAAAATAAAATCAATTGTTAATATGACAAGGGAATAAGGAAAACTCAAAATACTTTACACAACTAAGAAAGTGAAGATTTCTGAAGAAAATTGCATTATATCAACTTCAACACTTAGATTTAGCATAACAAGTAATTTTGAGGGACTTTATGAAATATGGCATGATTTTCCTAAGTAAAAATGGGATTTTACTTAGGAAATGATTAAGAGTGAATGAGTATAATAATGGATAACTTCAAGTACTTAGGGCTTTTCAATTATTGGGCCGAGGGTCCAGTCCCTCCAAAAGTCAAGGAAATGCCTTGAGCCCCTTTAATCTTCAAATTCCTTAGCACTTTGGGGGAAATTAGTAAAATTGTTAGGGAAAAAGTGAGAGGGGAAGTTAATGATTTTGACTTTTCTTTACTCTAAAATTCTGCCAATGTAGTGTTCTCTGCACTTGGTGATGAAAGTAAATTCTTAGCACATTTTAACACCATCATTCATCACATGAAAATTTGCAACATCATCTACCTACCCTATCTACTTTACTCTACCATTTTTTCTCCTTTACTAGGGTGCGCTTAGACTGGCAAACCCTTATCACACTTTTTCTTTTACATGGAAAACCTATCTAAGTCTACACTTATTACATCCAAGGGCTCAGATTAAACTGTTGAGCACCTTTTATTAACTCTACCTATCTACTTATCTGCCAAGATTAAACTGTTTGGTCAGATCTTATTCTCTATTCTACAACATGAAACTGAGAAATGAATGAGTCAAGTTTAAACAGTTTGACTCTTCATGAATTGTGGCAAAAGTTTGACAAATTGCACACAATTGATTTATTACAAAAAATGAAATAGTAGTCGCATTTGGACTTGCACACTTTCCTGGTCTATTTTTGTTTGGGGTTCATCTCTTTCACTTTTTTTACCATTTTATTCTTTTTACCCTTTGATTTTTCTTTTAGGGTATACCCTCTTTACATTTTTTAAATTTTTTGATTTTTTTATTTTTTTAAGAATATGGAACACCTTTTGCAACAAGAAAAAGGTTTGAACATATTGCATAGTTCAACAAGTCAATCATGAAAAATGACACCTATTGGTATAGGAGTCTAACACTGGCTCCACTTGGGGATGGCTTTTCCTGATGAAAAGTCAAGAACAACAGGTCAGAAGCCTCAAAATGTCTTCAAACTGAACCATGTAATCCCCTTCTTCTGGTAGCTTTATTGTATATATGATAGTGAAACTTTTAAAGCTTAGGGCCTTCACTTCGGGCTTCAACTCCAAGAAGTCACCATCCAATCAAAACTGATGCATTAGAAAGGATATATTATGTACAAGTTAGAAAAAATCAGAACATCCTAGTAAATAGGATCAAAATAGTGCTTTAGCATTCGACCATTGACTGGTCCTTCCTCAGCTTCTGAACCATCCAAATTCTTCAAAAAATATGTGTTATTTCCCTGTAAAGCATGAATGATGTAAGGTCCTTTCCATAAGAAATCAAATTTCCCATGTTTTCCTTTATCTTCCCTTCTAGAATCCCATCTTAGAACTTTGTTTCCTAATTGAAAATCTTCTGCTTTAGTCCTTTTGTCAAACATTTTCTTTAACTTTTCCTACAAAACTTGGGATCATTGATACACTTCTTCTCTGGTTTGCTGCAAGTGAATTGTTTGATTTATTCTTCTCTGAATATCATTTGGTTCTACTTGGGCCTCCTGAAGTAGTTTCATAACAGGAATTCCTAAGGATGATGGAAATCTTGCCTCAATACCATAAACTAATTCATATGGACTGGTCCCAATTGACTTCTTAGTTGTAAGTATGTCTGCCCATAATGCATTGGTAAGTTTCTTATGCCAGTTCTTTTTATTTTCTTCCAATAATTTTTTAATGATATTAATAAGGCTTTTATTAGAAGATTCTGCTAGTCCATTACCCTGAGGATAATAGGCTGTTGAATGGCCTAAGGTAATGTGATATTTATTACAAAAACTAATCATTTTATTTGATTTAAATGCGGTAGCATTATCTGTTATAATTTTCTCTAGACAACCAAATCTTGAAAGTATATTGGTTTCTAAAAACCCTATAATTACAGAATCATTGGCTTGTCTGCATGGGATAGCCTCAATCCATTTAGTAAAGTAATCTGTGGCAGTAAGAATCCATCTGTGTTTCCCAGAAGAAGGGGGATGGATTTCTCCAATAAAATCCAGTCCCCATTGTTGAAAGGGTCTCTCTATGGAAATTGGTTTTAATGGTAAAGGCAACAATTTTCTTTTTCCCTCAAAGATCTGACACTTATGACAAGAAGTTAAAAATTTCTTAACATCTGAAAACAAGGTTGGCTAGTAAAAACCAGCCCTTAAGATTTTATCTGCAGTTGACTTCCAGTAGAGGTGTCCACCACAATCCCCTGCATGAAATTAATTAAGTACCTTGTCAGTTTCATCTTTCAATAAACAATTTAATAGGATTCCATCATGATTCTTCCAAAAAAGAGCATTATCTAAAATACAATATTTTAAAGATGTCATTTTCAAAAACCTTTGTTTTGTTCTGGACAACCCTGGAGGAGCTTGTAGGTTTAACAAAACATAAATGATATCAGTGTACCAGGGTGAGTCTAAAAAGGCCTGACTGATCTGTGGAGTCGCCATCTCCTGTTCGTCATCCAGTTCGTTAATGTCCAGGGCTTGGAAATTAGTTTCAGTCATGAGTTGAGCCAAACATTGACCTTTTATGAGTTTTGTTGGTTTTATTTCAATGTCATATTCTAATATAGTAGCTATCAACTTACTTCTTTTGCCTTCAATACCATCTTGAGTCAAGATGTCTTTAACGACAGCATTAGGTACATAAGCTACCACATGAGAATACAATATATAAACTCTGAAATTTTTAATTGCTTTCACAAGTGTAAAAGCCTGTTTCTCCATGATATTATATTTCAAAGATGCATCTCTAAGTGCTTTACTAAAAAAGGCTGTTGGTTTTTCACATCCCTGATCATCTTTTTGTAGTAAAATAGCTGCAACTGTATGTTCAGAAGAAAATGAAAAAATAATGAAATATCTATCAAATTTTGGACTGGTAAGAACTGGTGTTCTTGTTAAAGCCATTTTGATTTCTTCAAATGATTGCTTGGCTTCTACAGTCCAGTCAATGCTTGAATCTTTTCTTAACATGTTAGTAAGCAGTCTAAGTAATTCGGCTAAACTAGAAATGAATCTTCTCAAAAAATTGATCTTTCCTATGAAAGCTTGAAGTTCTTTAATGTTCCTGGGATGAGGTATCTACAAAATTGCTTGTATTCTTTCAGGATCAATTCTAATGCCATCTTTAGAAATAATGTGACCTAGGAGTTTTCTTTCTTCCAAACCAAACAATGAATTTTTCGGATTTAAAGAAATACCGTACTTTTTGCATTTTATAAACACTTGTCTTAGATGATCTAAATGTTGCTGATCTATTTTGGAAAAAACAGTTAAATCATCTAGGTAAATAACCAGAAAATCATGTATTTATTTGGCAAAGGAAATATCCATTTCTCTTTGAAATGTAGCTCCTGCGTTTTTTAGTCCAAAAGGCATCTTAACATATTTAAAGGTACCCCATGGTGTTGTAAATGTTGTTTTGTCTTGATCATCTAAATGAACCAGAATCTGGTTATACCCTGAAAATCCATCCAGAAGAGAAATTCTTGAAGATCCCACTACCCTTTGTAATATATGGTCCATTTTAGGCAGAGGATAATTATCTTTTAAAGATACTTTGTTTAAATTTCTCAAATCAACACACAGTCTAATCTCTCCAGTCTTTTTCCTTGTTGGTACCAAATTAGAAATCCATTCAGAAAACCTAATAGGAGCTATAATTCCTGCTTCATACATTCTTTTAATTTCTTTTTCAATTGAAGGTAGTAAAACGGGATTGATCCTTCTAAGTTTCTGTTTGAAAGGTTTCTGATCTGGTTTCAAAGGTATTGTATGTTGAATTATTGATGTATCATATGATTTAAGATATTCATAACTCCAGGAAAAAACATCCTGGAATTCTTATAAGAGTTCAACATATTTAACCTTTTGATCTTCTGGTAGAGATTTAGATAGTTTAACCATCTTGGGATTTCCTTCAGTCCCTAAATTGTATTCTTCAATGTCATCTTTTACCGGTTCCATTTTGGGTTTAAATGGAATATCATTTGAGTCAAAAAGATCTTCTAAAGGAGTCAATCCTTTAGGTAAATGATTATCTTTCAAGTTGATAATTTCAGATTCATCTTCAATAATTTCATCAAATTCCATTTGTTTTAAATCCTGCATATCTTTTTCAGTGAAGGTGGTTGGGTGAAGCATGTGAATTGCAGTCTCTTCAGAAATATCTGTTTCTTGTTTGTCCATTTGATTAGATTCATTGATTGTTGTGTCTTCATCTATACTACTGTTAGAGAACTCATTTTCTAATGTTAAAAAATTATTGATCTGATTATTATTTACAAACACTTGCCAATTCATGAGATTGTCCGGTATAGCAGGTCTATGTCTAATCTTAGCTGTGAACTGATGATTACGTTCAAATGGTAATTTACATGTGCTAGCGAACATTGCAAGACTGTGAGTATGCAAATTTTGTTTCTAGGAATTTTGGCAAGTTGAGCTTGTAGAAAAGTGTTGAGAATTTCCACAACTGTTTCTTTGTATTGTTTCAATCTGGCGTCTTTTGTTGAACATTCACCATTGATTTGTTGAATAATTAACTCAGAGTCACCTATGATTGATACTCTAATTTCTCCTAACTTTTTTACATGTTTAAGCCCTAACAAAAGAGCTTCGTACTCTACCATGTTGTTAGTGCACCTAAAATTCAATCTATAACCATGACCTTCGGCATGATCATTTTCAACATTATGTAACCAAATTCCAACTCCTGCTCCTAACTTGTTTACTGAGCCATCAAATTCTAAATGCCACAGAATTTCATGTTCATAATCTTCATCAATTGTTTTAACATGTTTCTTAACAGGAGCTAGTTTTTTAGCTTTTTCTGGTATTTCTTGATTATTTGGTGTTTCTTTGTTTTCAGAAATCTCTTCGATTTGAACAGTAAATTTATTTTCAGTTTCTGTTTCTGGTGCTTCTAATTCAGTAGGAAGGTCAAATTCAGCATTATAAAGGATGAAAGAGTCCATATCTGAATGTACTGAATATACAGGGAAGTTTTTAGGCTTCTCAGGGCTACTGACTAGATATTTCATCAAGGTCTCTCTATACAATCTTTTAGGCTGACCAAATACTGAAATAGTTGCAAATGACATATCTAATTATAGAGATCCTCCGATTTTGGCACCCCAGGATCTGGACAACAACATACCATATTTAGGGGGAATATCAGCAACTACTATATCCATCAGAATAGATTTCGCAGGGTATTGTACCAAAGTAACACACAAATCTTTAATCAAACCTAAACATCTTACCTGACTAGAATCGAAAGAAAAAAGATCTTTATATGGTCGGGTAATGTCTAAATTTAATCTTTCCATCACTGCTTTTGGCATTAAATTGTGGGATGCTCCAGAATCAAGCATGGCGTTATGCAGTATTTTGTCATGAACATTCAAGCTTACATAAAATGGAGGAGTTCCTCCACTTTCAGGTTTGCCATTGACTTCAGGACCAAAAAGTAGTCTGGGTTGATCATCAAACACATTCACTGAATCATCCATTCCATAAATATTAATGTTAAGGGATTTGCTGATTTGGTTTCTATACACATCGTGTTTAGCTAATTCTGCTAATGGAACAACTATCTTTAGTTTTCCTATTTCAGCTTCTAGATTGAAAGATTTTTCTGTTTGAGCTTTAGTGTTTTGAACAGTTGGATTTTCTCTATTTTTTGGGTCTTCAGCGTTTTTCTCTTTTTCATGAATAGGATTGTGAGTTAAAGGTGTTTCTGAATTAACTTCTGCTAGTTCTTCTACATTTCCTGTAAGAGGAGAAGTATTAGAAAGTTGTTTATTGTTCAGTTGATTGTTAGACACATCTTCAATTATTGGATTTGAGGGGTTAGGACTTGTCCTAGACAGAATTTGTACAAGAGGAGTATTTTGTACAGGAGGAGTGTTAGTTTTACCTTTGATATTTTGTTTTACAGCTTTCTGTTTGCTATTCTCTGGCACATCAATCCGTCTGCTTCTCAAATTGTATTGTTTATGAACCTCATAAATTGCTGTGTCATAGCCTTTCTTAAAATCAAAAGTTTCTCCTCAATGAGTTTGAAATGTTTCAAGAATGTGATTTTCTTGATCATCTTGAGATAGGAAAACTTCTGGTTCATTTTTCTTCTCAGTTACATTGTTTATTTCAACATCCTCTGTAGGCTCTTCAGAAGTTGAACCTTCAACAAAATTTTCTTGGAAAGGTGGCCTGATGTTTTGGTCAGGGACATTTTTCCCAATATTTTGGTTCTAATTTCTTCTAAAGTTTGGGTTTCTCACAACATTTTGATTATCACCAGAATAATTTCTTTCGATTGTCTCCACTCTGTCTCCCAGTATTTCCATACCTTTGATGATTGCATCTAGCTTTCTTTCAAAAGCTGAAGGTTCTTCGTTGATAGGCATCCTTCTTTCAGCCCTAGCCCTAGCTTGTTTTTCTATGAGGTTAGCTTCAACACTAACCACTATGATTTTCATCTCTTCTAGGGTTTGAGGGGCTCTTTCCCTAAGTGAATAGGCTATGTCAGAGTCAAATCCATCAGGGAATTTAACCAGTACTGAATCAGGAGGGGGTCTAAGGTTTTGGGGAACAACATTATATGCTTCGTTGAATCTGATGATATAATCTTGCACTGTTTCATTGGGTCCTCTTTTCAATTTTCCAAAATCAGATAAGATTTGAAGAGGGTCTTTCTTCTTCTCCCATCTATTCAAAAATGCCCTATACAAAGTGGGTAAATCAGCAATACTATTTGGAGTAAGGGCCCTAAACCATGTCCTGACTTCCCCAGTAAGACTCTGAACAAAAATTCTCATTCGAACATCATCAATGTCGATTTCATAAAATTCAAAGTAATCAGTCATCCTTTTGGTATGTTGTTGAGCTGTGTAAGTACCGGAACCATCAAAAGAGGTGATCTTACTCTGATAATCTTGAGGCAAAGCAACAGGGTTTCCTGGCAACTGTAACGGAGCATATCTATTGGCCATTGGAAGGTGTAATGGAATAATAGGTGGTGGTGGTCTGGAAGGGGTGAGCGAAAGAGAAGAAGGAGTGATTTGTGTTTGAGAAGTTTGGGGAAAAGTAGCTGGACTTGGGGAAGCTTCAGTAATTATAGAAGTGTTTGAAGTTTCTTCAAAGGTCTGTTCAGAGTGAATGGAATTGTGTAAATGTCTATCAAGATGATATGAAACAAATCTCAATTGCAAATCTTCCAAAAACAACGGGTCTGGAACTAATCTGGACAATTCAGTTTTAGAAAAATTCACAAATAAGGATGTTTCAAATCTCTCATCAAAAGGTATTTCATCAAAATATATAATCTTTACAGGACAGGATGCAGATCTAGAAAGAGGTCTGGAGCTTCTAGAACTTTCTTGAATTCCTCTTTCGGAGCTTTCTTGACTTCCTTGTCTTCTAAGAATCCTAGGAATCAGATTTGGATTTTCAAATATCGGTGGTGGATTAGGGTCAGGATTTGACCTGGTATGTTGGAACCTTTCTTAAGCCAATTTTCCTAGTAATGTTTCTTTTCAATTTTTGTTTTAAATGAAATGAGAGTACAACTTTGACAAATTCTTCAAGAAATTAAAGATTTATAATTAAAATTTTCTCAAAGATTTATTGAACTAGAGAATCTGATTGAATGTTTTGAATCCAAAGTTCAGTTTATAAGCTAAACCAGAGATAGACTGAAGCAACATTTATTTACTATGCAGTTGCAGAGCAAAAGCATTTCAAAGGCTACCTGGCTGATCTTCAGACTCTATCTATAGCTTATAAATCAAACAATAGTATCAATAAAATGATTCAGATCCCCAGTATGGTCGCCACTATGTTATCACTCAGGTTTTCCTTGAAGTTGTGGAAAAGGAAAATGGCTTAGAGGTATCCACAAACCAACCAGATCTGAGAATCTATTGTCATTGTCTGAAGGGCCTCTCTTTAAAATTTAACTTTTCTTAGAGAGTTTTAGTAGTTATAAGTCCAAAATTTTCATTTAATTTGAATGGTGGAATCCTCCAGGCAGGGAAGGGTGGTATTCAGGCCATTGGGCTATGGAGTCAAAGGAATGGATTTACTGGATTAATCTTCTACACACAAGATGGCTTTGCAGGGTAAGATAGCCAAACAGAGAACAATTTTAGATATTAAAGTGAATGGAATGGATTTTGAAGGGATGAAAGGAAATTAAGAATATTTCAACATGTTCAAAAGAAAGAAAGTGAATGATTACAAATAAATAGCAGTTAAGAATTCTTTACTATAGTAATCAAAATGTTTAAACTAGCGAAACAAGAGCAATTAAGAATTCATTGCTTATAACCAGTTTAGCAGAAAACATTTAAAATAATCACATTTGAAATCAGAGTACACTTAAGTAAATTCTGATTTATTCTTTTATGTCAATTATTCTGAAATGGAACAGAGTGATATTATAAACAGATATAAAACTTAAAACATAGGATAGAAAGACTTATTGAACTGTAGTCAGACACATGAATCCTGCAAAAAGTCTTGAGCTTCAAATCATCATCCAGCAAGCCATAAAGAAGTTTCTCCAAAGCACTTTTATTCCAAAAGATCAATGTTACAACAAAGTAGTAGAATCCCCCTTCAATACTCCATTCGAGGGCTTATTTATACAAAAATGATTAAAAATATCTTACAATAACCTAGGAAATAATCTAGGGTGACTAATGAATAAGTTACAACATAAAGAGAGACAGATGGTCTCGTAGATAGGATAAAAGGCAACTGTTGATGTGTTGTTTCCTCCTTTTATGCATGTGCTGGAGGCAGGTCCTACAATATGGCTCGATGATGTCCTCTTTGGTAATTCTTTTCTGACTACCTAGCTTCACTTATACTCTTTATTTCTACTGATACACTTTCAACTGCCAAGCTGATACTCTTTAACCTTTGTTCATCCATTTATCTTTCACACTATAGTAAAAAGGCAAAATTTTCCATATGAAGATAAATTTTACAAAATTTCTAACAGGTCTTACCACCATTTGTCTTCTGCTATTTTGGTTCGTTTGAGTTTTCTAAATGTTTCATCAGCCTCTGTGTATTTGAAGAAATTGGGCTGATTTGGGAACAAATATCTTATTTCGTGCTCAAGATGAAATAAATTCTTCAATCTGTCATAAAGATTCTTTCCTGTAGGCAATGTTGATTCTGATGAACTGATAGAGGAACATGTTAGATTGTGAGCATGTATGTCCAATCTATTAACATAAGTTCCCAAGTCCATTATTTTGTCTTCTGAAATCATAGGACTGGGCAACCCGTCGTTTAATAAAACCTGAAACCTTTCTTTGAAGGCAATGATCTCTTCTTGAATATCTGAGCATTTTCGTTCCAGATTTTGCATAAGAGTTCTCCTAGTAAAAACTCTTTTTATTTCTAAAATTGTACCTGTTCTATCCTCAATCCCAAGCTCTGCAAGCTGCTGTTTGGTCTGGGTGTTTAAGAAATGTATGAGTTGATTTGCTTGCTCAGGTTTTTCTCTCAATTCTTCTCTAGTTTTGTCAACTTCCTCTAGAGCTATTTTGACCAAGTCATTTTGTTCAAAGATTATTTGAATGGAGGACCAAATACCCTTTATTGAATGAATAATATTATTCCAAATAATTTCATTGATTTCTCTCAAAGGCTTCTCCAATGAGAGATCCTTTTCTAAAGCTTTAACCAATTTCTCCAACCTTTTGATTTCTCTTGTATGGTCAGCAATAGTCTTTTTTGACATATCATATTTTTGTTCCAAATTTATGAGTTGTAACTTTGTAGATTGAAATTCTGTTACTCCAAGTTTTAATCTTTCCATTTGTTTCACTAATTCTTCAGAACTTAAACTAGAAGTATTTACATTTTTGTGATGGAATTAACATTTCTTTAGTGTGCCATTGTACTTGTACCTTTAGCTGTTGTGGATGTCTTAATAGTAGACCATTTTTTCTTTAATCTTGCTCCGGTTCATACTGTTTCATAGTTGCTCATTCATTTTCAAGATCAGCTCCATCATTTCTTCTTCTAAATTTTCTTCAATGCTTCTTGGGTTGATCCTTCACCTTAGTAGTAATTTAGAGACTTCCTCAATCAACAATGTCATCATCCTTATTTTTTTAATTAATGCTTCAATGCACAAAGTATATCTTTAGGATTATGGCCCAAACTGAGAATTATTTCCTCCAAAGATTTTATCCTGTTATCCTTTGCTTGGAAAGAATATTTCTCAATATGCAGCTGGGTGTTTGTATTATTCAAAGAATCTTGCAATCTATGAGCTGCCATGGCTTTGTCAGTAAGAGTAGAATATAACATTTCTCCGGGTTGCTTGTGTAATTATATCTGGTCCAATGGATGAATATCTTTTTCTAGGACCTCAAAATTGGTCATGATGTAGTTAGCTGTTGTCTGTGGTTTTGGCACTTTAGATTTGAAATGGCTCATTAACATTTTCCCTTGCTTAATGTCAAAAGCTGACATTAATCTCTCTTGATTTTGTGGAGCCATTTTAAGATACTGATTATACACCTAGACCCTTAGTGGATCATTCCTTTCTTTTATACTGATAAATGTCCTTTTTATGTCTCTTGCATTTGTCTTTGGCTGTTTGAATGAAGACACTTCAATGCTTAACTGTCTTTGTATTTCCTTTCCTTTATGACTTGTATATGCTTCACTAACTGAACCAATAAGCTGACTATTATCCCTTTCTTCATCAAAATTTTCATCAGTAGATTCCACTTCTGGAAGTGGATTTAGTTTTTGCCTTTTAGCTTGAGGTTGTTGTGAAGATTCTTTAGGAGGAGCAGGATCTTTAACTTGTCTTTTCTTTCCTTGTTCCACATTGGATGGAGTCTGCAAATTTGAAACTTCAGGGTGATTGAATTGAATAGGAGAAACATGTGCTTGATCTTGTGCCTTGGAAGTTTGAGGCTTTTCTGTCATGGTGAACATTTCAATGACTTGTATTTCTAGTTCTTTCTCTTTGCCTTTGGATTCAACTGCAATTGATGGAATATTTTCCTGTAAATTTTGCTGAATAATATCAACAGAAGAAGTACCAATCTCTGGTCTCTGTACCTATGTCAAAGAATCCAAGTCAAGTATTTTTGCAAGATATTTCATAACATTATTTATATCAACCTGCTCACTATCCTGCTCTATCAAAGTTCCTTCTACCCACCCATCTGTATTAGCATACTTTTCAATTTCAGGGATTCTTCGATGCATGTAGGGTGCTGATTTATTTTTCATCCTTTTGTCACAAATAAATTTGAAAGGGTCATAGGGTACCCAATGAAAACTTTTATGCAATCTATAATGATCCTCTAATATCTTTTGAGCTTCTTCCCCTCCATCCCTAGAATTGCAGATGAATGGTCCTAGTTGGCTCTTTATCCTAAGTTGAGCCTTTTTCATGGCATTATAGAAGTGAATTATATCTGAATTGTTTATTTGTCTGAAGTACTCAAGTGCAAAAAGCCTCATTGGAACATATCTGGGTAACTTGAAAGGGCTTAATTCACATCCATAAATTCTAATTTCAGTATGATTATGATAGAAGTACCAGTCACCTATCTTGTAATGTTTTGAAAGATGAAGGATATTCTTGATTTCATTGCTGAGTCTTGGAGGAGCAACCCCTGTCAACAACGTAGTTGCAGGATGTATAAAAAGGTCAATGAACTCATTATAAGAATAGGGAGAGTCTATGGAACAATGAGCAATGGCTGACCAAAAGATAACAGATCTTGGATTCCCTTGGGCATCAAGTTTTCTGATATGGAAAGGGAAAGTTTCAGACTGGTAATAAAGCATGAGATGGTAAATGACAGTAGAATATTTGAATACTTTCTCGTTCTCCAATATCATGAATTGGTCATGCATTTTATCTGCAATGAAAGATGTAAAGTCATACCTGACAGCAGGAGGCTTTCCAGGGGTGAACATAGATAATAACACCAGGGTTAAATGATCAACATACTCACTGGTATTAAAACCCATTATGAAAGATATCATACTCAAAATATTTTGCCCTTCTACAGTAAAATAAACACTAGCATAAGCAGGAGGGCCTGTAGGCTGATGCTCTGGCCACATGAAAGCTTGGCAAATGCGGGTTAACTCCTCATGAGATAATTTAGTGGATTTCTCCAATAACTCTCCCATGGTCAAAGGAGTAAGGGCTTCACCAGGCTGAAAATGTAACATATCATTGATGGACTGAGAAGTTATGGAGAAAAGGATATTTTGTCTTGGGGATAAAACTGCTCTTTGATTTGGGTCATAATTAGCATGACAATAATGGATAATTTCAGGAAATATATGGACTGAGGGGAAAAGGTACCTAGGAAGACCAGACTCCCATAACCCAATAATATCTGAGCCATTCAAATAATTGTCTCTGCAGCGACAATAAATTCGAAGGGGATTTTCAGTAAAATTCAAGTCCTTTATTTGAAAATCTTTATCCACTAATGATAAGTAATCCAAATCTCTATGGGGGGCATTCAATGGGGCTACATTCAGAGCCAACGGAACTTCCATTTTGGTTCTTGTGTATTCAAAGTGGAAATTTCGGGGGTTTTTCACGGAAACGGGCACAATTTCAGTTTTGGAAGTATAATTTTAGTTACAGGAACAAAAACAAACCATATTAAACTTCCCTTCAGATTATGGTGTGAATTTAACACTGGAATGAGGATTTTTCACAGAGTTTCAGCAAGGAATTGGGATAAATACCTATTTTATGGGAAATAGCGATGTTTCAATAGGTACAGGCGAACGGCAGATGGACGCTTGGATGTCGGATTGACGGAGGTCTTCAGCAAATTCGGTTAAATGGTAGTTTAACAGTCGATTTTCAAATTTCCAGTGTAGAGGACGCAGTCGCTTTCAACACACAGAAATGATGAAAAATGCGCAAAGTTTTGTTTTATTTGGAAAGTCAAAAGGAATTTTTTATTATTTTTTATGATGACGTCATGGTGTACGATGGATACGACACGGGGAATGGGCGGTAAGAGGTAAATTCCACACTGCTTTTGGGAGCAGGCGGTTTTCCGCGATTTGGCAGCGATTCCATTCAGCACACGACATGTGGCCGGTGCACTGTTTGGAAACCGCTCCGATTTCGCGCGTTAATCTTCGGACGGAGGATGGCTAGCGGAATGGATGTGGGTCGTTGATTTTGGAGTGGGCGATTGGACAGATGATATAACATGAAGTTGGTGGGGTATTTAATGTGTGGGCCCAAAAGAATTAACGTTTAATTAATTATTTCGGGCGGTGTCTGATTGGCGGAGGGGGAGGTTATTAATTAATCCATGTGATTAATTAATCCCTTTGGTTTTACGAAGGGTCGGGGTTACGGAAACTTGGGTTTTATTTGTTTTTTTCGTTTAAAACATAAAAATATATGTTTAAACCCTTTTTGATGTATTTTTTATTTATATGGAAATAAATTAATGAAATTTATTTACCATAGGGGTGGAATTAATATATATGGATATTTTTTAGCCAAAGGGTTTATAATTCGGGATTTTTATTTAATCATGTAGGATTAAATACTTCGGCCAAAAACTTATAATAAGAGGGGTTTTTGGGATATTTATGTAAAATGAGTTATATACTATAGGATAAGGTATTTTCACTAGGGATTTAATAGATAAATCAGAGTTAATATGACAAAGGACAAGGTAAACTCAAAATACTTAACTATAACTAAGAAAGTGAAGATTTATCAAAGTAATTTGCATCATATCAACTTCAACACTTAGACTTGGAATAGCAAGTAATTTTGAGGGATTTTTATCAAATATGGCATGATTTTCCTAAGTAAAAATGGGATTTTACTTAGGAAATGATTAGGAGTGAATGAGTGTAATGATGAATATCTTTAAATACTAAGGTTTCCTCCAATCATTGGGCCGAGGGTCCGGTCCCTCCAAAAGTCAAGGAAATGCCTTGAGCCCCTTTAATCTTCAAATTCCTTAGCACTTAGGGGAAATTAGTAAATTGTTAGGGAAAAAGTGAGATGGGAAGTTAATGATTTTGACTTTGCTTTCTGTGAAATGCTTTCAGTATAGTATCTGCCTTTGCACTTTCTGATGAAAGTAAAATTGAACACATTTAGAACCATAATTCATCACATGTAATTCAGCAACAACATCTACCTACCCTACTTACTTACCCTACCATTTTCTCTTCTTTATTAGGGTGCACTTAGACTAGCAAACCCTTTTCAAGCTTCTTTTTCTTTTACATGGAAAATCTATCTATTTCTACACTTATTACATCCAAGGGCTCAGATTAAACTGTTGAGCACCTTTTTATTAACTCTACCTATCTACTTATCTGCCAAGATTAAACTGTTTGGTCAGATATTTATTCTCTATTCTACAACATGAAATTGAAAAATGAATGAGTCAAGTTTATACAGTTTGACTCTTCATAAATTGTGGCAAAGTTTAACAAGCTGCACACAATTACTTATTTACAAAAAATGAAATAGTAGTGGCATTTGGATTTGCACACTTTTCTTGGTCTATTTTTGTTTGGGGTTCATTTCTTTCACTTTTTGACCATTTTATTTTTCTTACCCTTTGATTTTTCTTTTAGGGTATTCCCTCTTTACATTTTTTTTAAAATTTTTTGATTTTTTTGATTTTTCAAG